>JAQQZR010001210.1:0-11754 GCA_030068235.1 Notoglanidium macrostoma | reverse complement strand
ATGAACATAACTGCTGTGCTACAGCCTTTTCTAGGATCTTAGAAATAAAAGGGAGGTTTGATATTGGCCTATAGTTGGACAACTGACCAGCAAGTGACCCCCAGATAAGCCTCTGTGGCCATACTCGTCTAAATGTCTGTTGTTAGTGCAACACAGTCCTTAAGAACATTCTTTAATTTCTGAGTAATTTTGTTCCATCATGTTTGTGAAATGTGTTCTTGAGGGAATGGTGTATTTGGGATTGAAAGCTTTAATCATATTCTTAAATCCTGTGTCCTCCACCATGGACAGAGGGCGCATGTCTGTGATGGGCATATTCAAAATGCTGTTGGTAAAAACTGCAGCAACTTCCACAGTGCATGAGGGACCTGTCCGGACGAAGTTGTCCATGCGCCGATGTGATGTATTGTGGGGGGGAATAGATTTGTACAACAAATGCTATAAAGTAAATGTAAATGCTAATGAATGTAGTTTTGTCCATCTGTTGCATTTATTATAACTACCTTATGTGTGGGGAATGCGTGTTTTGAGATGTAACTTATCTGTGTGTGTGTGTGTGTGTGTGTGTGTGTGTGTGTGTGTGTGTGTGTGCGCGAGCGGGAGGGAGGGAGGATGAGATGAGGAGTGAGATCTTGGTGCATTTGTGCTCTTGCTACTTATCATGCCTTGTCACTATCGACTCATAACATAGCCTACAAATAATTGCAAATACTGTACGCTCTAGCAAGCGCTAGTGTTCATATCAGTTAGCAATCGTAAAAATGGGTTACCTTGTAGAGGCCCGCTTGGAGAAGTACAGTGACTGAGAGGATGCTTTCGGATCAGGTGCTGCAGCATTGAGTATGTGCTGTGTGGGAGGCTGGGTCCGTTTTACAGTGTATACACTGCACTACGTTGTCCGCCGTCTGTTGTGCTTGAGTGACACCTTCGCCCGGAATCAAATTCCTTGTATGTGTTCGCTCACATACTCGTGATTCTGATTCTAATATGGCGACTGGCGCCGTACGACGGCTCTGGGTCCAAAGTCCACTGGACACTTGCTGTGTCTGCTGGCTACAGCTTGCGTGGATGCTTGCCGGCAGGCTGCATGACTAAACGCCCGAATGTACTGCAGCAGCGGTCATATCTGGAAGCATCTTGTGCGAAACTGGGCACTGCGCCAATTCACGCAGCCGTTATAGGTACAGCCAGTTAGCAGTCGTTCTACATGTAGTGTTAAATCTTTGAAATGCGCGTCAGTTATAACAGTCCGTGAGAAACAATGATACCGGAGCTGCGCAGTAGTCTACAAAGCGGGAGTGATACGATAGCAGACACATTGTAAATAGATGGACTTTGGTGACATGAAGAAATATTTGAGTTACTCGAATAATCGTTTCAGCCCTAATGAGGAGCATTGGTAATGTTATACAATAAACAATTTAATCCATGTCATAATTTCTACAGTAGTTTCATTTTAATTTTCATTGCTTTTACTTTTACCGTAATAACTTTTAATTGCTCGTAAAACAAACGAAATGGCCAAAAGAAAAATTTCAGACTTTTTCTCAAGGCCTGTTCGTCCAAACCCTGCCTTGTCTACATCCAAACGAGCAGAATATGATTGTCAGTGGGTCTTCGGAGGTACAGTCGGTCATCGCCGCCTGACTATACAGTATATGATTATTAACAATGGATGACGACATAATGCCTTTAATAGAGTCTTCTGCATGCATGGCTCCGACGGCTGGAAAACCGTTCCAATCAGCTTGGTTACAGGAGTTCGCTTGGTTAAAGTATGACAAGGGTAAATGTTCTGCAGCTTGTGAGCACAAGCAGAACAAGAAAATGCTGGTAAAACAGAATACATTGGTGGTACGAACCATTTTCAAAAGGAAACTGAAGAAGCATTGTGATAGTAAAAAGTGATGGTGATAGAAAGCGCAGTATACTGGGTGGCTAGTGATGCTGACAATGACATGGTGGTTAGTAAACATATGCAGTGTTCATATTTCTGTGCCATTTATTCTGTTATTAACTGTAAGATGATGCAGAATACAATAGTAGGTAGATCAGATAGGAGAAAGAGAAGGCAGTGTGATGTAGAACAGAGACAAATTGTGGCGTGTAAGTATTTTTTATTTAGTTCACATTTGACATGTGATGGAGATATGGCTCCTAAATATTTTGGATTTAGCAGCCAATGGCTCCTAAAGGTTTTTTTTTTTTTTAGTTTTTTTTGGGCCGTATCTCTTGGCAAACTTTGCACCCTGAATTTGGGCATTTCATTTTCCGGGGCTTTGAGAAAAACAGTTCTAATGCCCTTTTGTTACTGAACTCATCTGGGCTCAGCCCATTGAAGGAGACCCTCTGGCAGGCAGCCTGTTACAAAGATCCAATTTGACCTGAAAATGAAGATTTAATTTAATTTAATTTTCTTTTATTTATTTGTATAGCGCTTTTAACAACAGACATGGTCACAAAGCAGCTTCACAGAAGTATATAAATTCTGAATATAAACTTATGAATCTATACATTTATCTATATGTACCCCTAATGAGCAAGCCTGTGGCGACGGCGGCAAGGAAAAACTCCCTGAGATGACACAAGATAGGAACCAGACTCAAAAGGGATCCCATCCTCATTTGGGTCACACTGTATAGTTCAATTACAACTAACAATCTTTAATACTATTGTCAAGCATCCTACATAAGCTGGAAGTGACTGCCATCTTCCACATACTTTCTGATAACAAGAAGGTTAGCAGGGAGGGGCCAGAGCAATGCGTCAGAGGGTTAGGGGGCGGTATCATAGAGTTTTCTTTATTTTGGCTATTTTCTACTAGTGGAACAATAATGAAGACCTCAACTATGAAATCGCACATATGGAATTATGTGGTCAGGAAAAAAGTATCCAGTGTTCACCTGGATGAAGCTCTGTTCACTATCAGCATTATCTTTCCCAGCTTCATGAGGTCCTCACCTGGAACGCTTTTCATTAACAGCTGAGTCTTGTCTAAAGTTCATTAGTGGAATTTCTTGCCTTCTGAATGTGTGTGAGATCATCAGTTGTGTTGTGTGGAGGTAGTGTTGGTGTACAGTTAACAGCTCTATTCCACTACTGGAGTAATCCATATTATGTCAAGAACCGCTCGACTAAGTAAAGAGAAACAACAGAACCCCATTACTTTAAGACATGAAGTGACTTTTAAGTAGCAAAAATAAAGAAAAAACGATTGAATTTAGAAGGCGTGTCCAAACTTTTAACTGGTACTGTATATAGTATGTGTATTTTGACCCTGTTTACACTTGGTATTAAAATGCATCTTGGGCGATCCGGTCACAACTGGATACAAGTGTAAACATCCTCCAAGACGTATTCACTCAATCCACTTGCCGAGGTGGTCTGGGACGAATTTAACCACATGCCTTCTGTAGTGTAAACACTAATGTGTCCCGATGTGTCCCCAACACGGACATAACAGGAAATTACGTCATTAATGCTGGACACGGAGGTCATTTGGTAACAGTGCGACACGCTAGAAAAAATGGAGAGGAGCAACAATGTACGTGGCTTTACATTTTAATATAAATGTGCTCAGGGACCTTTGACCTTCTAGAGGAAGTGATGTAGGCAGTAATGAAATCTGAACAGAAGTTTTCAGCTGGACACCTTGGAGATGCACGGCAGTCCACTTGTGACCTGAATGCTCAAGACGCATTTTAAAACCAAGTGTAAATAGGTCTAACCACAAGAAATGCATTAAATGAAGGTGAATACACTACTAAAGTCACAGATCTGATACTCTTCAGACGCCGGGGGTTGTGGAAGTTGAGGAATGAAATGGATTGGGTGCAAAATAAAAAATAATATTGACTGAGAAGTCCAACTCCAGTCTTGTTAGCTGGTTAATGACATTTGCAAATGTTTTTATCTCTTTTTGATTAATGATTTTGATAATGATATTCTTCTTTGTTTTTTTATTTGTTTTTTCCTCTTCCCCTGCAGGCTGTCATTGTAAATAATAAAAATAAAAAAAACATTAAGCCATGTGATTATGGCATACCTTGAACCAAGCAAGGTATGAATGATAAGAAAATGTTATTAATGTCTTACCTGGTAAAATGAAGGTTAAAGGAAAATAAAATAAAAAGTATAAAATAAAAAGCTAGGATCAACAGCTCAGAGTGTTAGCATTGCTTAGCCACTTGTATCTCGTATCACACACTACTGTGCTGTATAGTGAGTGAGAACCATCCCGCTGTGCGCCACACACACTACACACCCTTCAGAAAGTGGCATCAGTCTGCTGACTACGGTCACGTCTCAGATCATGTGCTACGGTTAGCAACTACGTAGACCTGTGTGTGTGTGTGTGTGTGTGCACGTGTGTGTGAGCGTGTGTGAGAGAGAGCGAGAGAGAGAGAGACAGGAGTGTTTCTATCCAGACACTCATGGTATGTGTAATTTATTGCTGTTTGTAGCTGTGTCCCAGAGTACACACGCACTTCCTTTACTCTATGCTATAACCCCAGACGGGAAAAGTGATAATCCTGAGAGAGAGAGAGAGTGTGTGTGTGTGTGTGTGTGTGTGTGTGTGTGTGTGTGTGTGTGTGTGTGTGTGTGTGTGTGTGTACTGTGTTAACAAATGCTCATTCCCACATCAGTCTTCAATCCGGTAAAGTAACGTGTGTGGTGTATTCCCAATGACTGTATTTAATGGGATTCTACAGAGCGTGAATCTCTGCGAGATGTGGAAGACCTTGCAAGGCTGGATATCACATGTACTGTAATTCAAATTTCCATCCACATCTGCCAATGTTTTCTTTCCTTGTAGTTATAAATTTGCCGCCGGTGACGTTCCAGTGAGCAGTGTGAGTGTTCAGATTCAGAATGTTCTGTATCGCCAAAAGGAACCGTGTTGTGCTGGATGACCGACTATCCGAGCACAGGAACAGAGAGTTTTACACATTGTGTTGTATTCAACGTAGCTTTCTAATAGCACTTTTCCCCTCTAGTCTATTTAACTATTAAAAGAGCGTTAATGCTCAGTGTACATTTGGTCATTCTGTTTTCATTTCAGTAACGGAGACTAATCAGCCATTTTAGTTTTTATTATCAGAAATCTGAGATGCAACATTTAAAAGCAAATTGTCTTTCTCTTCAGAAAGTCAGAAAATAAAATTTTTTATGCAATTAAAAACATTTTTAATTAAAAATAATAAAAAAATAAATCAATTTTTCTAAAACCTACGATTCACTTAGCAGCTCGAGAGGAGCACAGGTCGATTCCCACTGGAGCCGTGGTTAAAGGTTTGCATTAGTGATACTAAGACAGGGGGTTGGGTACTGTATCAACTTTACTGTTTTGCTCCCATTCCCGCACAACACCATAACAGCATAACCGTGGTAAATAAACGTCTTTCAGTGTTAGTGGGAGTAGCAGTGTGTGTCTGTTTGAATGTATATCACACAAAAAAGACTGCCAGAAGGATAAAGGGGGGGCAGTGTGAGTGGATGTTCCTGTTACTGCTCTCTCTCTCTCTCTCACACACACACACACACACACACACACACACACACACACACAATGTATGAAGAGTGTGGGTGTGGCCTTCTCTCCAGCCTCCACTCACACACAATCTCTCACTATATGAATGGAGTGTGTGTGGTGTCACTCAGCCATAGCATACTCTCCTTTATTTATTTCTCCCCTGTCTGTCTGCTTGACTCTCTCTCTCTCTGCCCCACACACACGCGCACAAACAGAGACTCTTCTCCTGAATGGAGTGTGTGTGCAGTCACTCAGACCATTGTGTACACTTATTAGGGTTCTATTCATTCTTCGGTGGCCCTTTGTTATAGTGTGAATGTTTCACACTGTGACCACACACACACACACACACACACACACACACACACAGAGTCTATGACGGCAGTGTCCATGGTAATAATGTGACATGATTTATTCAGGAGAATGCATTAGAAGCGAGACTCCGATTGGTCAGTTTGGGAAAGTGGAGTGGGGGTTCACTAACCCCAAACAATCATTTCTTATCTCAGTCTGTAGGCTATAGTTTCAGTTCTTGAGTCATGGGTCAAGTGTGAGTGCAGGGGTGGCAGGTTTATTCTCCCCAAAGCTCACGGTTTTAAACATGAAGTCATGTGAAGTATGGCAAGGTCAACATTTATAGTTGATGTGAATATTGAAAATATTGATTTTAATTTTGTTAATGTTTACATTTACATTTATGTCATTTGGCAGATGCCCTTATCCAAAGCGACTTATATATATCTCATTTATACAACTGAGCAGTTGAGGGTTAAAGGCCTTGCTCAAGGGCCCATCAGTGATAGCTTGGCAGTGCTGGGATTTGAACTCACGACCTTCTGAGCACTAGTCAATAATAGTCAACAAATGAGAAAATTCTGGAGAACAATAGGAGGGCTCCAAGCTCTTTTCTTCAGTAGCAAGCAAAAGGGGCACTTCTATGAGCCCGTTAAACCACGATTAAGGACATGGTCACTTCAAGTTCTTTTGTTCTTTAGCTTGCAAAAGAAAACAAGACCCCACACACAGATGCTGCATCATCAGGACACCAGCGGGAATCTAAAGACAGATCCGGCACAGATGAGGAGAATTGCAGTTTACATTTACACTCTTCTATACAGTGCGAGTGAGTGTAACTCCTGTGTATAAGAAATACTATGTGATCTGCCAAGACTGGAAACAGCTCAAGCTGATGTTATAAGCTCGGACATTAAACTTCAGGAGCTGACCACAGCCGTCCAGCAGCTTTCTACTGGTCATTCACCAGGCATTATTGGACTACCGGCTGAGTTTTATAAACGCTTCTGGGGTCTAATAGGACAAGATCTGCTGGAGCAGTTTTAACTCTGCTTCCTAAAAAAGGTGACCTCGGACTTTTAAAAAAACTGGAGACCCGTGTCCTTATGTACTCACAATATGATAAAAAATCATATGGAGTCTCTTATTTATGTTAACCAGTCATACTGTCTTCCTGATCGTACAATTATGGACAATGTCTTTCTCATCTGTGATGTGATTTGATCTGTCTGCAATGAATTCAGAGGATTTGGGATTATCAATAGACCAAGAGAAAGCATTTGATAGAGTTGACCACAGTAATCTCTTTAAAACACTGAGGGCTTTTGGTTTTGGTGATAACTTTGTGTCATGGGTGAACACCCTAGGTGGTGGACATGAGGTATGACATGCACCTGTTTTTACTAAAACTAGAGTTAATGGACCTGTCCGCCACTACGCCCTTTTATAAGTCTCTTTTAAGAGAGTGGTCTCCAGTTTTTAAAGTAAAAAATATTTTAATTTTTTCAGGATGTTAATGTAGAACCACTGTTTTATAACCCCCTGATTGAGGCACAATTACTGAAATAACCAGCAATATAAGAAGTCATCACTAGAGCTAGACTGATAAGGCTAGGGAATCTCGGCGTCGGTGGTTCGTGGTGGACTGCAGATGACCTGAGTGAAATAGCTGGTGTCAGGTCTAGACTGCTGATACAGAAGGTACTAGAGGAAGTGATCTCTGCACTACCTGGGAATTTCAGGGAGGTGCTGGAGAATCAGACTAAACCTGAGCTGCAGAGGGGAGGAGACCAACATCCATTTCCAGCTTTAACAATTGTCCCTGCAGTGGAGAACCATCAGGAGGGACAAGCACTACTTTCCTTTACAACTCTGCAGCAAATGGACTTTGAGAGGACATCCATAAAGGCGCTGTACCAAACTTATTTCCAAGTCACATACCTGAACTCTCTGAGTGGACTGGAGTCGAAGTGGTCAGGTGTGTTGGGGTCGGGTTCTTTTCCACATTTCAAAGAGGTTACAGAGGTCCCTGTACAAGCCCCTGTAGAGAAGTGTCCAGCAGATCTACAGTGGCGGATTGTATACCGTGCCGTTGGCACAGACAAACCCGTGTCGCACATCTACCAAACTGTAGGGACGGGTTGTGCTTTTTGTCAGGCTAATGAGACACAAAAACATATTTTCCTGAGGTGCAGTAGACTCAGTGGGGTGTTAGAGGTTTTAGCAGAATGGTGCAGAGGTTTTAAGGAGGATTTTAATGATGAGCTTTTTATATACAGGCCAAAGCCAGAGGAAAAGAAAGGTTTTTTTTTATTTTATTTTAGGGAAGGCAAAAATGAGTGTCTGGTTAACATTGAGAAACAAGATGAAGTGGGGTCCACAGACCCAAAATTGATTATGAACTCTTTAGGGATGTCACGGCTTAGAATTGAGTATGCTTATTTTAAGATAAATCATGACCTGGGTAAATTCTCTGAGCTTTGGGATTTTTTATTTGTGCTAAATGATGAGGATGAACTTATTTAAACTTTTTAACCTTATCATTGTTCTCTAATCTCTCTAATGAAAAAGATTAGAGATGACTATCTATTTGAAAAAACCATGGCTTTATTTATTTATTTGTTTGTTTTATTTTACTCTTTTTTTTTAAGTTTGTATTTTCTAAAGAGACTAACTTGGGCATATAAATGTACAAATGAAAAATTCTTTGTTTTCTTAGTACCAGTGTGAATATAGAGTCATTGTTAAAGTCAGACCTCCTCTCTGTCTTTCTCTCATTCTGTCTGTCTTTTCTTTCTCTGTTGTCTCTCAGTCTCATTCTTTTTTTCTGTATTTGATAATTTCTTGTCTCACACTCTCCTGTCTCTCCTCAGGTCCTTTGGTGGAGTTGTAGGATGTCACTTCCTGAACATTTTGGAACCTGGATGCTACATGCTAACAGTGTGTCATACAGTCTCGCTTCATCATAAAGTCATCTGCTTTAGATTTTTACCTTTTTTAAAAATCATGTCCCTCATAAAATGGACAGTGATGTTTCATGACAAAACATCCTGAAGGTTCTGTGCACTTAAAGTGTAATAAAGAGTTGACTGGAGTAGTACAGTACCGCTCACCTTAAACAGGAATACACCTAAGGAAGGACACTTTAATACCCAGTAAAGTAAGTAGCAGTGTTGCGTTGTTGCCATGCCAATTTTGAAGCAGTTGGTCTTGGGTTCGTCTGGGTCAAAGCGCCGCTCTCGTGCTGACCTGACGGTGGAGATGATAAGCGCACCGCTTGCGGATTTCCGCCACACCATGCACATCGGCCGTGGCGGCGATGCCTTCGGAGACACTTCCTTTCTCGGTGTGCCGCATGACTCAGCCAATCAGGTGCAAAAGAATGGCCTTCTGCCATGCAGGTTCAGAGGCAGCAAATACTCGCAGTCAGAGAGAAACTCCAGTGCTACGAGCAACATTCTGCCAGCTAACAGTGCTATCTCCCTTCCTTATGTGAGTGAAGATCAGGACATGACACTCTGCCTTCCCAAGAGCACCTCCTTAAATTTTCAGGAAGCAAACAGAAAAGCGGCGGTGATGAGTGGGCCGAGCTTAGAGGTGGAGGAGCAGTGTTTCGGGGAGCCCAGTGAACTCCCCATGTTCACACCACCCTCTGGTAGAGGAATGAAACATTCAGACTCTATGCTGTCCTTTCACATTGACCTTGGGCCCTCCATGCTTGGAGACATTCTCTGTGTCATGGACCAGACTGAGAAGGACCACCAGGACCTCACGGAGGAGCAGAGGCAGGACTGGAAGGTGCCATGCCCAATCAAGTGTGTGTCCACACCCAGCCCTGGCTTAAAGGAGGAGAAAGCACAAAAAGCACAGGAGAGTGAGACAGGAAGCCCTACTTACAGCATTAACGTCAACGACAAAGATTTCCTATTTATGGATGAGGATGAGGATGAGATCAGAGTATGAACATAACAGAATAACGAGGGGATAGCAACATCCGAGTCAGAGAGGACAGTTTATATATAAATATATTAGCTGAAGTGTGAAGTTTACAATACCTTCAAATGCTATGTATAGAGTCATAAGTTTATGTTCAGAATTTATATACTTTTGTGAAGCTGCTTTGAGACAATGTCTGTTGTTAAAAGCGCTATACAAATAAATTGAATTGAATTGAATTGAAATGCTGACATACACACATGCTGGCAGTTTTGAGCAGTGGTGCTTAAATTTTTTAAATTCAAGTTCATTACCAAAACATTTAATTGATATGAACACCACAAGGCGATGGCAGTAATTCAGTATTACAGAGCTCCTGAAACACACCTTAAATTCTGTTCTGCAGTGAAATGAAGTTCAGTGGTTCTGCTAATGTCTATCGGTTGCTAATGGACAATTTTGCAGTGGACGCAGTAAAAGTTGTCACATGGATAACCACAGACAATCCATGTCTTAAGCATGCAGCATCACACACAAAATGGAGTAGAATTAGATAAAAGTTATTCCTATAATTAGGTCAGATAATCAAATTATTATAAGCAACAATGTAATGATTATTTAGAGTTCCATTTCATCATCAGAAACTTAAATTCGAAATGCTATCAACTTATAAATGCTTAGAATTTTTCATTGAATTAATATTATGTTTTAATATAATTTGGGCAGCAGCATGTGAGTAGCTGCCTCAGACCCTGTCCATATATATATTTTGGAAAGCATATGCTATGTGACAGTTCTGTACAGTTGTGTGCTTCCAAGGATTAGCAAGACTGCAAAACAGTTTGTGGTGTAAGCAGACTTTCCATAATCAGACAGCATGAGAAGTCTCAATGTGAAGAGTCTAGGTGTAACGAGTGCTCCAGTGGATTCAGTCTACCAAAATTATAATCTGAAGATTCAAGATGGCCACCATGCACTAGATATCCTGGACATTTTGGGGCGTGACACGACTTTCTGGAAATAAAGACACTTATTTTTAGCTGTCAGAAGCCATGTAACTTGCTTAATGCACCATTTGAAATTGCACACTAAAACAATAGGAAACGTGAATTTCGGAAAAAACTCTCCGATAGCTTAAAAAAAAAAGGATCAGCTCACGATGTTTTTTTCCAGATATTTAGACGTAGCGGAATTGAACAAAATCTAAATGGAAACGCGCGTATCACATTCAATTGAACGCCATCACTGCTGCGGTGGATACCTAAAAGATCCTGCACCAAATATCCGGTCTTAGAGATGTGAAAGACTATTGTGAGAAGAGAAAGCCCAGCTTTAATCACACCACTTAATGGAAACAGACTATTTACAACTGTTTTTTGTTGCCTTCTTTTTGGTTTGTGGTTTTTTTTCCCCCATATATAAGTCGCTTATATTTTGTGCAAGAAACCTGGCTAGTTTGGCATTTTACATGAAGTTGTGTGTTTTGTTATCTATGTGCTAGCCATTAGCCAAGATGTTTGGAAAGACTTTTATAATAATCATTCTCAGCAGTGACCTGTTTAGCAGTTTAGACATGTCCAGTGCTCTTGAAGAAGAATGCTTCTATTTAGAAAGGTTTCCTCACTTTGTTCCTGATTTCTTCCTTCACATCGTATTTGTTGTTATGAAAAGGTATATTAATTTAGGAGAATGGTGAACATTTACAATATTTTACAGCACATTGTTAGCATAATGCTTGCAGTTCTGCACAGTTATGGCATCTGTATGCAGGAATTTTCTTTTCTTCTGACACTTAATGTTAGCTGTGTTTGGGAAGTCTAACAATACACACACACACACACACACACACACACACACATATATATATATATACATACATATATAGACACTACCAGTCAAAAGTTTGAACACACTTTCTCTTTCATAGGTTTTTCTTTTCTTTTTTGTTTTCTACATTGTAAAACAATACTGAATACCTCAAACTATGAAGC
>JAQQZR010001209.1:0-11756 GCA_030068235.1 Notoglanidium macrostoma | reverse complement strand
TCCATTTTATTAAGCTGGTGTCTCTCATCTGGCTTTGCTGAAACATACAATTGTGTGTCATCAGCATAGCAGTGGAATCTAATACCATGTTTACAAATAATATTACCCAGAGGGAGCATATATAGAGAAAAAAACAGTGGACCTAAAACAGAACCTTGAGGAACACCAAACTTCACCTTACTATGTGTAGAGGAGTCACCATTTATATCAGCAAACTGATAACGATCAGTCAAATAAGACCTAAACCAGGAGAGGCTGTTCCCTTAACTCCCACAACCTTTTCTAATCTATCAAGGATAATAGAATGATCAGTGGTATCAAAAGCTGCACTAAGGTCAAGTAACACAAGCAGGGAGACACAACCCTGATTAGAGGCCAATAGTAGGTCATTCACCACTTTAACTAGTGCTGTCTCTGTACTATGGTGAGGTCTAAATCCTGACTTATACATTTCATGAATGCTATTTCTATGTAGGTATGAGCATAACTGCGGTGCTTCAGCCTTTTCTAGAATCTTGGAAATAAAAGGGAGGTTTGATATTGGCCTATAGTTGAACAACTGACTGGGGTCGGGATCACGTTTTTAATCAGGGGTCTGATAACTGCTAATTTAAAGGATTTAGGTACATAGCCAATGCTAAGGGAAGAGTTGATTATTTTTAGGATAAGTTCAATTACTTCTGGTATTATCTGTTTGAGGAAACATGTAGGTAAAATATCTAATACACAGGTTGATGATTTTGAGGAGGAAATTTTGCTACAGTATTAAATAAGAATCTAGGATTATTTTTGTTTATCTTCTATTATATTGGAGAAATACGTTGATTGAGCACCACTAAGGGCTAAGGGCTAATCGGGCTGCAGTAGCGGTAGGTCCCTCATCTGTTACTATACATTCAGACTGAAAGTGGCGAGAGCCTCAAAACCACTGGAAGTCATTCATTTTCTATGCAAGTTATCGTCTCTTGGCGGGAGCAGTGGCATGATCATAGGCAGCACATTTGAGAGTTGGGGCATCAGTAGAAAGTCCAATCAACTTTATGGTAATAAGCTATGACATGGTTCAGTGGCAACCAATCGTAATGCAGAAGTGCTCCACTCTGAAGAACACCAGAGAAACTACCATGTAAACTTTGGTTCCGTTCAAATATTTCCCTGATAGCCTATGACGGAGGAAAAATTAATAATTATGTTGAGCCATAGGGACATTATAAATTTAAAAAGAAACATGACACTATATTTAGACAACATTTTCTCTCTAGAATGCTTAGAATTGTTTTTAAGCGGGAATGCAATTAATCTTCTCAAAACAGTGATTTGACCATTTACACTAATTAGCCACAAAACTTTGACCAGTAGCACATTTACTTTAATGTAGGCTACACACAAAGTAATTTTAATGTTACTTAAATATCAAGGCTAGTAAATGTGTCCTATAAACTGCATATTGTAATATGACTTAGCATCTACACAAAATCACACCTCACATGGATTTTGATTAGTTTATTTAATTTGTTTTCTTACCAAACATCAATCATTATTGTTCATTATTGTCCTTTATTGATTGATTTCACATTTAAACTATTTCATGAGGTTATACCCTACATGTGGTCAGTAGACTCGGCACATACCTGTTGAATGTATGTTTGTTTTGCTCACTCTTTTAATAAAGTTTGTAAGATTTAAATCATAGCTACCCATTTCATAAACATCACAGAGCATCCAAAAACTCAGAGAGCAGTGGCAGCCAGAGTGAATTTTGATGCTCTCCTTCAGCTCTCATTCAGTTTGACTGCATGGTTACCGAGCATGTCAGACAAGGTGAGCTCATGAAGTGTCTACTAAGAGTTATTACAAGCAATTATTTGACATTGAGGTGTTGCATACCTCACAGTAAAGACAGTTCAAATTTGATGAAATTTTTGGCCCCTTTCTCAGTAAGTTAGCATGACACTTTTAGTATCATCCAATTAATTCTGATCTCAAGATTCATATGATACCACTGGCTTCACAAAAAACTGAGCTTACAATTGCCTTAAGAAGACAGTAATATTACTCAGATGGTCAGATAATATTAGTCAGATGGTCTACTATCATTTTCAGAGGGTTAAAACAGACCTGGTAAACCAAGAACTGAGGAAGAGAATAATTCTAATTTTAGGATCATGGTGATCAGTGAGAGAGTATAATTAAAATATAACCATAGAAGAAATAGAGGCTATAGTATGTTTAGAATGTAAGTTTGACATTTCAAACTGTGCAGACTTCAGCATATATAACAGATTATTATTACTTATATGTGGTATGAATAGCTAATTAGTGACTATCCTAATAACCACTACAGATTAATGTGTACAATTGTTGGCTTAATTAATTGTTCAAAAAAAGACAGAGAGGTCAAGAGAGGAAGGGGCCCACAAGCCTGCTTATGTGTAGGGCCCAGAATAGAGCAGCAAACAACTATTCAAGGGAAAAATCCAAAGTAGCAAAAAACAGAGATCAGAACAGCATCAATATCCAGAATAGCAAACATGTAAATCTTGGCAGTAGCAGACATGAGGACTGAAACCTTTGTTTCATAAAGAGTAAGCGTGTGTGAATGAGTATATGAAGAGTCTGTGGCATTTTGACTAATTGGAATAAAGTGTGACTAATTAGTAATTTTTGTGGTTGGCGGCCATGTTATCAAGGTTGTAAGTGCTCATGGGAATTGGAGTTTGTTGCAGAGCCTTTAGGTACAGACATGACACTGTCAGAATTAAGCTTTATGGAATACCAACAGTGCATTTACGGACAGTGAATTGAAGCTTTGAAACAAACCTTGATTCATCGGAAATATCTGTTTTATTAAAAGAGGACAGACAGCCAGGTTCAGGTGAGAGTTCACCCAAGTTGTGACCTCAATGAATTGACTCAATGAACTGACTGCATTGCCCTCAGCAACCTCAATATTCAATGAGATGTACATTTCTACACTATGCCTTACAAATCTTGTGGCTCTTGAACTGTCAAAATGTGTTTGTATTTTATTGCATCCATGAGCATCATCAACAGAGTAAACCCAATAGCAAAAAATTATGCAAGGTGAATACTGCATTCTGGCAAGTGGCACATTTGCAACACATTGGAATTTGTTTAATTTGTGCTTAATTGTAAAATATCATATAGAAAATAGTACAGTATTAAGTGTTATGAAGTGAAATGAGATTAAAAGGGGGGATTAAACATTTCTGCAGGCATATGCATGCATGTTGCATTCTCGATAGGGGCTGACCCTCCCTAAACATCTGATCTTAGAGTCGGCATACATTAAATCTTGGGCTGTGTGAAGATTATGCTTCCAAAACATGTAGGCAATATTAGCATGTTGGTGTCACAGCAAATTATTCTTTTTCAATTTATAGTTGTATGTAAGTAACTACTAAGCTAGCTAACTAGCTATTTTTGTTCAGCTACTACACTACCAGAATCTCTGGGTAGTACTAACCATTTAATTATTTTTAACACTTTCTTTTATTATTGTTCTTAAAATTATAGAGTGATAGTTGTACTCAAAAGGTGTAAAACTAGCATTTAATAACATAGTTCATAATGCTATTAGCTATTTTAGATAAATGCTATGATGGCTCTGAATGGAAACTGGAGGCAATTCTGCTTTAAAGAAAAGAAACAACAGTCCCTAGTTGGAATGCTAGATAGATTTTATAATATTTTGCCTTGTAAATTAATTTGCTGTTTTCTCTATTACTATTATTATTATTATTATTATTATTATTATTATTATTATTATTATTACTTTTTCCTACTACATTTTTCAGTTCAAATCTTCTCTTACAGTTTTGGAGCTACATGCATGAAATTTGGCAAACACATGCAAGACATAAGCAAGAAGTGTGCTCTTACTTTTCTAAGGAATATTCCAAACCATTCCTGAGTTACTTGTGTTTTTCCAGTTATTTGTGCTTTTCCAGACTACATCCTCTAGTCATACAGTACTTTAATGTAGAAATGTGGTTAAAACCTTACATGAGTCACAAGACTTCAGTTCATCAAGCTGATAGCTAGTAGGGTTTACATTTACAGCATTTGGCAGACACCCTTATCCAGAGGACTTACATAAATGCTTTGAAGTTTCAATAAATATATTCTGTAAATATAAATATTCAGTCAATCAGTAAATATATTCTGATGCTGGCTTACTAGGACCTGGGCTAAGAATACTAATCACACTAAAAACTGTTGGCAAGTAATACAGAAAGTTTATTTTTTAAGTGAAGAATAAATAAGTGCTAGTCCAAGTACTTCCGAAAGTGGTAGGTCTTTAGTCATCATTTGAAAAGACACAGTGACTCTGTTCACACATCTAGGGGAAGTTCATTTCACCACATCTGTGCCAAAACAGAGAAGAGATTAGATGCATGCCTTCCTTGTACTTTGAGAGATGGTGGAACCAGTCGAGCAGTGCTGGAGGATCAAAGGGAGCACAGTGCAGTGTGGGGTGTGATAAGTGCTTTGAGGTTGGATGGTGCTGGTTCATTTTGGCTTTGTAGGCAAGCATCAGTGTTTTGAATTTGATGTGGGCAGCTACAGGAAGCCAGTGAAGGGAGCGTAGCAATGGGGTGGAGTGGAAGAGCTTGGGAAGGTTGAAAATGAGTCGTGCGGCTGATCCTCCAGCACTGCTCGACTGGTTCCACCATATCTCAAAGTACAAGGAAGACATGCATCTAAACTCAACTCTGGGTCAGTTGCAAGGGTCGAATGGAGCTCAGACCTGCTAGGAGTGTGTTACAGTAGTCTAGTCTTGAGATGACAAGGGACTGAATGAGTATCTGAGTGGCCTGTGTGGAAAGAACTTGACGGATCCTTCTGATGTTGAAGAGAAGAAATTGGCATTAGCGAGAAAGATTAGCAATTTGAGAGGAAAAAGAAAGGTGATTGTCCATAGTTACCCCAAGGTCACGTGCAGTGACCGAAGGAGAGATCAAAGAGTTGTCCAGGGATATCACAAGATCCTGATTTGGGGATGAATAAGCTGGGATGAATAGCAGTTCAGTTTTGAGGGTTGATTTTCAACTGATGAAATCCATGATAAGATATCTGCCAGACATGCAGAAATCCAGGCAGAAACATTACTGTCTGAGGGAGGAAAAGAGAGGATTAGTTGAGTGTCATCTACATAGCAGTGGTATGAGAACCCATGTGAGGATATTACTTCACCAAGGGAGCTAGTTTAGCTGTAAAAACAGAAGGAGGACCAAGTACTGAGCCCTGAGTGACACCAGTGGAGAGCCTGCATGGAGTAGATGTGGATACCTTTTATGTGACTTGATATGACCAGCCTTTTAAGTAAGAACTCATTACCATGCTGAGCCACAAATACCAAGACTCCTCAGAATGGAAAATAGAGTCTTGTGGTTGACTGTGTCAAATGCTGCTGAAAGGTTGAGGAGGATGAGGGCTGATGGCAGTTTGGTTGATCTAGAAGCATGTATCTTCACAGTGACATCTAAAAGGGCAATCTCTATGGAATGTGCAACTTTGAAACTAGATTGATCCTGTAGGTTGTTCTCCGAGAGATGGAGAGACAGTTGATTGTAGACAGTGTGTTCAAGGATTTTAAAAAGAAAAGAGAGAGGTGATACTGGTTAGTAGTTGCTGATCTCTAAGGGATCCAGAGTGGGTTTCTTCAGGATGGGAATAACCCTGGCTCATTTGAATGCTGAAGGTACATTACCAGATGTTATGGAGCTATTTATGATGGTGGTGATGAAGAGGATAAGGTCTCGAGAGATGGTCTGGAGCATTGTGGAATGAATAGGATCCAGTGGGCAGGTGGTAGGATTGCATGAGAAGATGACTTGTAGGATCTCATCTGTAGCTAAATTGGAAAACCGTGCCAGTGAGGTAGAAGAGGCATCCTTAGTGTGACATGAAGGAGTTGGGGTGGGAGTGAATATCTGACAGATTTGTTGAATCTTCCCATCAAAAAAATTGTCAATGTCTTCAGCAGTCAGGGAGGATGTAGCAAGTCAGGTTCTTGTTCTTCTTCTTCTTCAAGTCAGGGTTCTTACAATATCACAATTTAAGTTGTATGTTGTTTTTAGACTATTTCAAACTTTATAATGGTTGTCTATTATACGGAATGTTCAGAGCAGGAGTGCATCACATGACCCATACTGTAACTCCTCCCAAAATCTTATTTTATTTATTTATTTTTTGGAAAAAATATTTGTCTTTTATGAATTGTAAAATTTCCAAGCTTCTTGGACAATTTATATATGAGACTGTAGACAATTTGGTGGTGTATCACCCAGTCTAAATTTCATTGTGACCTAAATCCCTATATACTACCATGTTAAACTGAGCTCTAAAATTCATGTCAAAAAGAGATGATGTTTTATTTTAAACAGCCACTGTAACAGTAGATACACATAAAGCATATCACTGTCTTCAGTGAAGTCTTGGGACACCTATAATCAAATTTTATTTTCAATAGGACATACAGTTTTTGTTGAGTGATGGTTGTTTGAGTATAAGTTTTGGCTTTAAAGCTGTTCTCTGTGGCTGTGTATTTCCCACCTCCCCTATGCCTCCCTTGCAGCACCCTGGTCACCATAGCAACCAGTGACTCGGCTGTTTGTCAGTTATTACTGGGTAGAAGTGGACAAAGCTGAACATCATTGACTAATTGATTTTGCTTGAAAAAGCGATGGTATTAGCAACCACCTGCAATACTGTAGCAATCACCTTGTTTGTTTGTATGCCTGTCCACAGTATGAAAAAGTACAGCTTTTTCAAGTTGAATTCTCCAAGTTTATACTTAAAGTTGAGCTTTTTAGTTGTCTTTAAGTTTACTTTAATCAATTCATGTAAAAAAAACATTGTTAACCACATGTTTTTTTTAGCCAATGAATGGTATCGATGATGTCAGTGTCAACCATTTTTTTCTTTAATCTATTTAAATAAACATTCCTAGAGTTATATTCTGCATTTGTCTTTGATTCACAACTCTGTAATCTTATTGTATGACAATACAATACTTTTATCTCATGTTTTTATTTTATCTAATGCTATTTTCCCTTTGGAAATTTAAAGCCCCTGTCAACTTCCATCTATCCAGTCATGCCATTTGCCATTTGCCAATGCCATGCCATTTCCTTCTGTCCAATCAGAATAAGGCAGGACTGCATTTAGTAGAGGCAATGTCAGGTCTGTCAAAGTAACAATTAACATGAGCCATCTGATTAAGATAAGATAAGATTAGATAAACCTTTATTAGTCCCACGAGTGGGAAATTTGCATTGGCAGAAAGTGGACAGAAACAAAGAGCAGCAAAAATTTAAAACAATAGAGTAGAATAAAGAATAAAGTATAATAAAAATACAGATGTACACTCCAGGTACACAATGGAGTGACAAACATTGACACAAAAGCAGTAGTGAATTGAATATTTGCATCAGAAAAATTGCACACATGTAAAAAATTGCACGTAAGAGTAAAAGATATTAAGAAAGAGTAAGAAAATCAGTAATTGCCCATTAATTGCATACAGATTGCACATAAAGTAGGGAAAAAATTAGAAATTGCATATAGATTGCACATAAATATTGCACCCAAGTATTAATTGCATGTTTGTTGCATCAGGAATTGCACATTAAATGCATTTTGATTGCACATAAAAAATGGTGCATCAGAAAATTGCACCCAAGTGAGATTGTACATGAGAGAACTAGCATGGTTTTGTGTGTATGTCATCAGCAAGGTCTTTATTGTGGAGTCTGACAATGGTTGGAAGGAAAGACTTGCGGAATCTCTCTGTCCCACATCGTGGGTGCAGCAGCCTGCCACTGAAGGAGCTCCTCAGTGCTGTCAGAGTCTGCTGCATGGGGTGAGTGATGTTATCCAACAGGGACATCAGCTTAGCCACCATTCTCCTGTCACTCACCACCTCCACTGGGTCCAGAGGGCATCCCAGAACAGAGCTGGCCCTCCAGATCAGCCTGTTCAGTCTCTTCCTGTCCTCAGCAGAGATGCCACTGCCCCAGCAGACCACACCACAAAAGATGGCTGATGCCACTACAGAGTCATAAAAGGTCTTCAAGAGTGGGCCCTTCACTCCAAAAGACCTGAGCCTCCACAACAGACACCACCTGCTCTGTCCTTTTTTGTAGAGTGCATTTGTGTTATGAGTCCAGTTCAGTTTATTGTTCAGATGAACACCAAGGTACCTGTAGCTCTCCACAGCCTCAATGTTCAATGCCTTGGATGTTCAGTGGTTGTAGTGGAGGGTGTTTGTGCCTGCGGAGGTCTACCACTAGCTCCTTGGTTTTTCCAGTGTTGATTTGGAGGTAGTTCTGCTGGCACCAGTCCACAAAGTCCCGGGCCAGTTTCCTATACTCCCGGTCATCCCCATCAGTAATGAGGCTGACTATTGCAGAGTAGTCAGAGAACTTCTGCAGGAAGCTGTTTGTGGTGTTGTGAGAGAAGTCTGCACTGTAGATGGTGAAGAGGAACGGAGCCAGAACTGTTCCTTGTGGGGCCCTGGGACTGCAAACAACCCTATCCAACACACAGCCTTGGGTTCTCACATACTGTGGTTGGTTGGTGAGGTAGTCCAGTATCCATGTGGTGAGGTGATGGTCCACACTTTTGTACTCCAGCTTGTCCCTCAGGATAGTGAGTACGATGGTGTTGAAAGCACTGGAGAAATCAAAGAACATTATTCTCACAGTGCTCCCAGCAGTCTCCAGGTGAGAGAGGGAACGATGTAGGAGGTGGATGATGGCATCATCCACTCCAATGCCATGCTGGTAGGCAAACTTAAGTGGGTCCAGTGATGAGCTCACCAGGGGCCGAAGCTGAGCAAGTATCAGCCACTCCAGGGTCTTCATCATGTGGAATGTCAGAGCCACTGTTCTGTAGCTGTTGAGGTCCTTGGGATGTGGAATCTTCCATCACCCCACACAGTTGATCCGCGCAGGACTTGACAACCCTTGACCTATTGCCATCTGGGCCCGCTGCCTTCCTGGCTTTGATCCACCTCAGTTCCTTCCTAACCTGGATGGTTGAAAGAGACAAGCTGGAGCCGAGTGCTGGATGTGTGCTGGATGCTGTGGTTGGGGGAGGGGAGCAGTGTCCAAGGTGTCAGAGGTGAAACAGAGGTGGGGGCGGGTGTGCCTGCAGCAGATGGTAGAGATTGCATCCTGGATGAATCAAACCTATTAAAGAAGTGATTCAGTTCATTATGTCAGCATAATCTTTTTTTATAATAATCTCATAAACCCCTTTTTACCATAATCACAAAAAATAAAGAGACATACCTGATCACTTAAAATCTTTGTTGGGCTAGAACGAGAGCACTTCTACATTACACACCATGTAGTGAACTATTTGTCTAGACACCCTGGGGAAGAGGCAACCACCACCCCATGTATATGTGTGTGTACATTGTATGACATTTCAATACTAGAAAAGAAAGACACCAAGTAAACTTTTGTTGCATGAAGGCTTTGTGGTGGGTTTTTTTTTTTGGTCTGGTTACAAATCTAGTTGTCCTTGTCATACTGGGAAACCCACCCAGGGTCAACCACCCTCAGTTACCCCTGGGTTTATCTTGGGGTCATAAAGTGGGAGCTCATCCAGGATCTCTAAATTTCCCATATATTGATGGTTAATCTCCTTAGTGTGAGAAGGTAGTTGGAATTGGAAGTAGATTTACAGTCCACTGTTGATTTGATGAGATTGAGGCTGGCAGTTTGGTGTGTTTGTACTATTAGTGATGGCTACCTTTGACCTGCAGTAATTTTGAGCAACTCATCTCAAGAGAATTATATAGCTGTAGAAAGACAACTTGTTAGAAATTCCTGCACATTTAGGAATTTAATTGTCTAAGGATTCAGAAAAGAAAAAAATTAAGAGGCTTGTAATTGAGAGACTTGTTCAGCTGCATCTTTAATATTCTTCAGTTGACCTTACACAGGCTGTGGGACTGAGTACTCTGGCTCTAGGTTAAGCAGGTGAAGGAGAGTCTAGACTGCATTTACCAAAGGTTAAGGCTACTACATCTCAATTCATCTATTATCTCCTCAGACATCTGGGTCCAGGTATGAGGCCCATGTGAAAGTGTGTGTAGCATGCCTGGAACTGGAAAGACAGGAGTAAGCTGAGCAGAGGCAGGCAGAACATGAGCTGAAACTGATGGTTCAACACATGGAGATGAATGTGGAAAAAGAAATTTGCTTGCATGAATTGGAGCTAAGGGTGAAGGAGTTTACCTTCCAATCTGATACTATCTTTACTTCTTGTCCTGGCCCTCCAGCTCCTCTACCAGTTTTAACCAGTTCTGAGGATGTTGGGGAATCAAGCTCTTCTTTTGCTGTTGCTATTGTCGTCTTTTAGGGAGACTGAAGTTGATACATACTTCAGGATATTTTTGTGAGAATTGCTATCTTTCTGAAATGACTAAAGGTTTTGTGGATGCTATTGCTCCAATGTAAACTGGTAGGGAATGTTCAAGAAGTTTAGTCATCATTGACTTGGATTAAGCATGGATTAAAACTGTTAAAACTTCTATTCTTCATTCTTATGAACTTGTGCCAGAAGCCCATTATGAAAAATGTAGGAATTATCAAAGGACACAGGTACACAGGTAAATTATGCGATATTTACTAGGTAGAAAGCTCTGCTTTTTTGATAAGTGGACTGCTGCTAGTAAAGCTACTAGTTGGAAATCATTAAGGGAACTTGTGCTTTAAGTAAAGTGCAAAGATTTCTCTGGATTCTCTGATCTTTTGATGATATTATGGATTATAACCTATTTACCTGTGCAATGTTCCAAATAGGTGTTTCTGAGCATTTCACAACTTTCCCAGTATTTTGTTGCCCCATCAACATTTTTGGAACACGTTGGAGACATCAAATTCAGAATGAATATATATTTACAAAAAACATAAACATTTATCATTTTGAAGAGTAAACATATAGTCATTGTATTGTATTCAATAAAATACAGACTGAAAGGGACTTGCAAATCTTTGCATTCTGTTTTTAATTGTTTTACACAGTTTCCCCAACTTTTTTGGAATCAGGGTTGTAATCTTCTAGAGGTTTTTTCTGCTTGTGTTGTAACTTGTTCCCAAGGAAAATGTACTGATGTCCTGGATCATTCCTATCATGGAAGATAGCCATGGAAACAATTAAGCCAGAGGGTAGAGAAGGTTTGTCAACACCTCCCTTGTTTATTAAAAATGTCAGCAAAGAAGAATTAATTTCTGCCCAATACTCTGATGACAGTTGTTATAACCCATGGGTCGAGTCTAGGGCATTAGGGCCAGTAACATTATTGACACACCAGTGATCTAGGAAAAGGGAGAGTAAATACACTACCCAAAGGATACTCATACACGCAAGGTACCGGTAAAACACAATATCATTTATTGTGTTGTCATGACATTAAAGAATGCTTAACCACCACCATCCAAAATACAAACAAACAGGAAAAACAAGACAATGTACAGGGGGCCAGATAAAAGTGGTCTGAGACTGGCTGTGGGTGGCGCACAAGTAAAGAACTTAATATACAAAAAACCAAGCTTACCTGCTCTGAACCTTTTGACACTAGCTGAAACAGAAAGAAAAATGAAAGGGCTAGCTACGCTGTTCTAACCTAGCCAATAAACAAAAAGGTACAAGGGTTTGCGCCCACCCCTTTTCTAGTGTGTCTAAACAGAGGTAAAACTACGTGGTGTGAATGTATA
>JAQQZR010001208.1:0-11760 GCA_030068235.1 Notoglanidium macrostoma | reverse complement strand
TGTGTGTGTGTGTGTGTGTGTGTGTGTGTGTGTGTGTGTGTGTGTGTGTGTGTGTGTGTGTGTGTGTGTGTGGAGATTAAGGCTCTCAGATGTGGGCCATGCCTGATGTGATGAAACGCCTCCATCAGACGGAGCACTAAACTCTTTACAGGGTGAAAGTCACTGAATTAAGTGTATGACCTTTTCCACAGTCTATTAGCCGGCAGATCCGTCTTCTGGTCCATGGTGATGACATAAGCATGTGAAAACAGCGATGTAATTCACACACCCACACACACACACACCCACACACACAGTCTCTGTGGAAGGAATAAACGCACTGTCTCTGAAGACGTGGGAACTGCAGCCCGTATACAACCTCTTATCTCTTCTGAAGTAATAAAGCCTGCCGTTTGACGCAGGACACGCCCACTGCAGCTGTCTGCAAAGTCACTCAAACTTAAGCGATGAAAATGTACACCACGCTGCTGCTGAGTGCTGGATTCTGATTGGTCAGAAGGTGCTGATTAATTCTCTAAAACAGCAGCTCTGACCGTCGTGCAGCTTTATATTAATGTGCTAATTGGAAGGACCGTTTATAGCTGCTATAATGTAAGTGAGAAGAAAAGCTTGTTTTGCTGATATTAAATCTAACTGTAAATGGAAAAAACCCATGATGTGATGTTCTTTAATAAGTAAAAAAGTAATAATGGTTTTGCACAGTATAAAAAGTTGTTTTGCTGTTTAAGTTTGCAATATTATGAGAATGTATTTTTGGTAACTAATTGTTAATAAGTGCTGTGCTTATGCTCTGTTTATCCCAGAAAGCTTACCCTGATGCACCAACATTTCCACTGATGATAACATTCCGCGTCTTGAATATCGTGATACGTCGTGTATCCGATTATCAGCACACCTCGAGACAACTCACAGATGTGTTCGTTTGGTTTTATTTCCCACACTGAACATGTGAAGTTGCTCAGACATTCTGTCCTCTCTTTGTTTTTCCCTCTAATCCTTTACATGTGGAAAAGTCCATCTTTACGCAACCTGAGGACGGAGCAGACGGTAAACAGCTCCCCGGTGTCCACGCTTGTTTTCAGGAAATCAACAACTGAGCAGGAGAAAAAACACCACGCTGCTAAAAATAGTAGGGAAAAGTCTGTAATGAGTAGATGTGGAGTGTGTTGTGTGAATGTGACACCTCGGAGCACACGCCTTTTCCTACGAGGTGAAACAGCAGGGTGGACTCGAGGATAATTAGTTCCAGAAGTCGGAGTCTGGCATCGAGGAAGCGTTTAAAACACTCGACGCTGCCTGATGCCTTTATTCCACACGTTCCCTCCATGTAATTAACACGTGTGTAACATCACAGCGACTGTTCTGAAAGAGTTCTCCTGGAATCAACGTCTCAATCTTGTACTGCACCTTTAACAGGAAGTTAATCAGTTACTCACTGTTTGTTTGTTTGCTGTTTTTATCATTCTGTTAATGTATTCATATTTATATATATTAACTAAATGTCTGGAGTCTTAACGCGATCAAATAGTCTGAGATCATCTCTATGTCTGTCTGTCTTTCTGTGTCTGTCTGTCAGTGTTTGTCTGTCTGTCTGTGGATGTCTGTGGATGTGTATGTGTGCATATGCGTGTCTGTCTGTGCATGTCTCTCATCTGTCTGCTTATCCATCTGTCTGTCTGTTTGCATGTTTGTCCATCTGTCTATATGTGCATGTCTCTGTCTGTCTGTCTGCTCATCTTGTCTGCCCCATGACTGTCTGACTGTCTGTCCGATTGGCCATTTGTGTGCCTGTCTGTCCTCATGTCTACCTGCGTTGGTCCCATTATATGTCCCTCAACTGTCTGTCTCTCTGTTTGTATGTGTGCATGCAAGTCTGTCTGTCTCTCTGTGAGTGCCTGTCTGCCCGTCTGTGTTTCTGTCAGTCTGCATGTCTCTCTGATTGTGTCTGTCTGTTCTTCTGTATATCTGTCAGTCTGCATGTCTCTCTGCATCTGTCTGAGTGCGTGACTGCATATAATTTTATCTGTCTGTCTATCTGTCTACATGCGTAGCTGTCTCTCTGTATCTTTTTAGACACCTGTCTATCCGTACATCCATCTTTCAGTCTGTGTCTGTCTGTCTATATGTCTAAGCATCTAGAGCATCAATGTCTCTCTCTCTCTCTCTCTCTCTCTCTCTGCGTTATGTCCACCTGTCTGTCTGTCCATGTCTATACGTGTACGCTTCTTCTATTTAGCTGTCTGTCTGTCTGTCTCTCCTTGCTGTTTGTTTGTTTGTTTGTGTGTGTGATGATGAGCTCTGAGGTGAATGAGAACAGTCACGGTGCGACTCTTCATGCTGCTCTGTAAACTTCACACGTCTGTTCGGAATAGCAGAGCTGAAGTGTTAGCGCAGTGTTAGCACCGAGACGCGCCGAGTCAGACGTCTGATCAGAACAAACACCCCGCTCGCTTTTCACACGCAAATCTAACTCTCTGAATGGACTCTGTGTGTGTGTGTGTGTGTGTGTGTGTGTGTGTGAGTGTGTAGAGAGCGCAAACGTAAAGAAGACGAGGAGCTTTTCTACCGGCGCAGCCTGAGATGGATGGAGCGTAATGGTGGCGATATTTCAGTGTGCTAACGGCAGAATCATTCATTGAGCGATTAGCCGTGAAAAAGTGCTGCCTCTCCGGTGGCTGGACTTGCTATAAATAATGAACCTGATCAAATATTATTAAATAAAAAGCCTCCAAGAGTCATTTCAGCTCTGTTAGTCTGAGCACTCGACGTTTTACAGCCCTTTAAACGCTAATGTAAATGCTAACACATTAATGCGCCAGCTAGTATCACAACACACATGATATAATCATGATAATTAATTACAGCAAATCCTATTTTTCGGAAAAGCAAATCATGTTTAATCCATATTTATTACAGAAGGTATTAAAGGTGCAGGACATGATTTTTAAATCATTTAAAAAGATTCTGTTCTTCTTTACCCGATAATTCTTATTCGCAGTTTTCACAGTTTTCCCATCTTCATCATATGTTCATTTTTCTGGCCCTGAAATTAACTCCACCTCCACCCACAACAGATAACTCAGCCCCGCCCCTTTTCCTTAGAAGACATCTCACAAAATATCGGCATTTTGAACGGAGGGAAGAAAAAGTGTTGTTAGTGTGTTCACTCGGCAGGCAGCAGAGGGCGCTATAAATGCTAACAATTGCAAATTGTTCCTTTAATAACAAGGAAAATGGAATGATTAAAAAGTTAAATTATAGTCATAGTCGGACACAGTGCTTAAATGACATTTAATTAAATTTACATGACTTTCTAATCTTATTATATAAAATCATCCATACTACTTCAATCACCATGTATTTATGTATTTATGCCTCTGAACCTGTTAGCCACCTATTAGCAATAGCACAACACCTTGTGCATAAAGCAAACACTGGTGACCATTGGTTGAGTAGATGAGTAGAAGATGAAAACACACTTCCAGAGGAACATTTCAAACTGTGGATGTTTTGGAAGAAGTTCCTGAATCCAAGATAAACACTTAATAAACACTTTCACTTTCATGCCTAAATATCACGACTATGTCAGGATTCTTGATCAACTACAATGTTCATGTAGGAACCATTCACCATTCAAAAGGTTCCTTCCTGGAGGCACTTTTATGTATGTTTCTGCTAGCAAACTTATCTGAGGATCTTCTCAAAGATCTTCTAAATGTCCAGAGAAACATTTCAAAGCCTGGGTGCATTTAGGATCCATTCATGTTTCACAAGATTCCAGCAGGCAATTTTCAAGGTTCTGCTGGTAAACCATTCCCAGGATCGTCTCAAAGATCTTCCAGGAACCTTTTCTTTTCTTTTCTTTTACAGAATCACTACAAACTGGGCCTCAGTGTTCAAGTGAACAAGATCACCACAGACTTTTAACACCAGGCAGTCCTGCAAAAATGGTTCCTGAGGAATATTTTAAAGCCTGGTTGTTCTTGTAGAAGAACCTACGTGCCAAGCCAAACCCAAATCAGGACAAAACTTAAAAACAAAAGAAAAGTAAAGAAAAGAAAGTTATGGAGCTCACTTTCTCTGTCTCTCTGTCTCACACACACTCACTCACACACACACACACACACACACACACACACACACACACACACACACACACACACACACACACACCAGTGACAGAGTTTTTCCACTTTCAAACCCAAATATCACTTTGAATATCTTCAAGTATCATGATATGAAGATTGCCAGATTGCGCACCATTACTATATGAAAGTTCTTAATGAACTAAAAAGTTTGTTTAGGAACAATTCATGTTTCAGAAGGTTCCAGGAGGCACTTTTAGAAGTTCTGCTGGTAAATCAATCCCAGGACCTTCTCAAAGATCTTCCAGGAACACTTTCTTTAAGAGAGGGAGAGCGAGAGAGAAAGAGAGAACCACCACTACAAGCTGAGCCTCAGCGTTCTAACACATAAGTGCAGAAGATCACAGGCTGCCAACACCATTCAGTCCTGCCAAAAGTTCCTGAGGAACATTTTTCAAAAAGTCTGCAAACGCAAATCCAAACCTTTATATTCTTGATCTGTGTTCTTACTGAACTTCCAAAAAAAAAAAAACCCACCAGAGAGAAAAACAACACCCTGAACCCTACTCACCCTCGACAGTCGTGGCAGCAGAGATCAGGTCCAAACTGTGCGAAAAGCTCCACAAGAGCAGCAATCCGGGAACCACGGCGCTCCCTGGCACGCGCAACATGGTTCTTCCCCACTTTCACACCTGAAATAAACTTGGATTTAAAACAGGATCCTGATCAGGTGTGAAAAGTCCTTCAGAAAGAGCAAAACAGGAGTCCAGAGAAGAGAAGAGAAGAGAAGAGAGGAGTGTGAAGAAGAGCCGCTGATCCGCGCGAGCTGTTTCAACTCAGCTTCACTGCGCGTGCATGATGGAAACTGGGATCATCTGTCGGGCTGCTCGCGCCCACACACACACACACACACACACACACACACACACACACACACACACACACACACGGTCTCTCTTTCTCTCTCACGCACACTCACACAATCATTCTTATGCACTCACTAACACACACGCATGCACATCACACAGTCAGCATCACGGAGGTGCGCGCGTGCCTTCTGCGCTTCTCCTCAACAATCCTGCAGGAGAGGAGGAAAAATCTGAACGTGTCTCCAGCCCCTTCTCTTCCTGCGGGGTTGCCAGATTGGATGTGTTAAGGTTGCCAGATTGTTAAGATTACCTCCAACACGCACACACGCACACACGCACGCACACACACGCACGCACACACGCACGCGCACACTCAGTTCTGTGGATTTATACATTCTGGCAACCCTTCATAAAGCCCCTGCTAACATTCAACATCAAGATGTTGCCAGATTTGTGTCTGTTGAATGTTTATTATCCGCTCAGTTTCTATAGAATTCCACCGCGACAACAATCGAGATTAAAGCTCATAATTTACCTTTAATTTAAAAAGTTCGCTTTTAAGATGGGGAGTGTATAAAGTATGCTCGATCTGGCAACCCTGTCTGTTGCTTCGTTGACGTTTAGTGTAAGCGTTGAACTAAGTGTTGCCAGATTGTATCACTTTTTCATTAATCGTATTTTAATTTAACATTTATTTCTCTTAAACTCTTCTGCTATTTTCTATAAGTCAATTTAAATTTTCTGTAAAACAAAACCATCAAAACAGAATATTTTTAATTTATACAATAGGCTATATGACATTCAGGTTTACTAAAAACTGTCAAAAAAAAAACAAAAACAAAAAACAAAACCCCTAAAAAAACACTGGAGTTACATTTAAAAATCAACCTTTAAATATAAAATTAAATTTTAATATTTTACCATTTTAATTCTTAAAACAGTCAAACTACATCAAATTGCACATTATTTAAACAAAACACTTAAAAGATTAAAAAAGATATCACAATGCTCACAATATCTTAGAAAAGTGTATCGTGACATCATTTCTCATGATATTGATATTATATTGTCATATTGTCCAGCTCTTAACTGCATGTCTAACAAGTCTGCATTTTAACAAAGTTTTTTTATTTTTTTTTATTTTATTAATTTTTCCTGAATCTTTCAAATTTTTCAAAAAATCAAATATGAATGTAAATAATATATATAATCAATATCATACTTAAAGAAATCATTTTAATACAATATAGGCAACATTTCATATTTTTATTTAAACAATTACTTACATTTTTATATAAAGCCTTAAAAAAGTTTTTTTTTTTTTTTTTAAAGTAAAAATGTATTTCATAGAAAAAAAAATCAAGACACGAATTAAAATTGCTGCCAAAAATTATGAAATTACATGATATGGTTTTATTATATATAATAAATGTTCCAGCTGATAAAGCAAATAATATTTAAAGCATTATTTATATTACAAAATATTAAAGTAAGATGATTATAACAGGCATCTTCGGCCTCTGTTTCTCTGGAAATGAATAATTAACACGTTACTCTCTTTTCTCGGATTCAGATTGTGTAAAAAGTTCAGACAGAAGAGAAAAATCCAAAACAAATAGATGAAAAACTTTTATTTTTTGGTAATGTGATGCAGTGGATGATTCAGAGTGTTTCTGCAGCTCTCAGAGGAGAATCTTCTCAAGTCCTCCAGACCATCCGAGCCAACAGCCGCAGCTTCACTGAGTCACGCTGATGATTTTTTCATTCTGTCCAGAAGTCGGGTGTGTGTGTGTGTGTGTGTGTGTGTGTGTGTGTGTGTGTGTGTGTGTGTGTGGTTTTATTTTGAGGACACTGTGAGCTTCAAGGATGATGTTCAGCTTCTGAGAGATTTCAGAATAACACTGTGCTTTTCTTTTGCCAGATGACCGTCACATTTTCTATCAGATTAAATAATAAGAGCCAGATCACGATCTGTTTTTTCCCAATGAAATAATCAACAACTGGCAAAAACATGAAGAAAAAAGTACATCATAATATTAATAATGGATCTGTGGCTAATTACATCTTTAAACACTAAAAAAGAAAAGACATTTAAAAAATTAAACATCAGATGATTATTTTGCCAGGCAACATGCGTCACTTGGTCAAAAGGGGCGGAGCTTAAGCTGATCATGTGACACCTACAATTCCTATTTTCAATTATGATTGATGTAGTGATTAGCATAGACTACTATTTAAATAAACAATAAAATTAATGTGATGTTGTCAGCTAGCCAAGGCTAATGCTTCTACAATGTAAATAAATACTGAGGTCATTAACATTAAGCTAGCTGATATTATGTGATTTTGGCTTTTAGGCAAGAATGCTAGCAAGCTACACTCAGAGAAAACAGCTCCTCCTACTGGTGGATTTTAGGTGAGCATCGTAGCAGCACTGAAGCTCTGAGACTTTAATCACTGATCTCTCACACTGACTTTATCCTCTTTGTTTGCCATGATGCTAAATCACATCTCATTATAAGTTCTGACAAACAGATTGTAGGATTTTCAGCCTGATGTTACCATAACAGGAAATAATCTCACATCATGAAAGAAGTGTTTTGGTGTGAGGTGAGATCGATGTTAGAACTCAAAATGTGATGTTTTCCCATCATCTGCGTTCGAGTTTAATGGCAGGTCTATCGTTAGAGGATCTCCTTCGCATAATCTGACACACAGAGACACAGTTTTATTGTGACGTTGTAAAGTGTGACAAGGAATCTTCTTAAAAGCTGCTTCAATGTTAGCTACATTAGCATCGTGGCTCTAGCACAAAACTTAAAACAGAGCCGAACATGTCTCGGCTGATTGACTGATTTGGCTAAAGAGGACATTTTGGGAACGTCATTTTATTAGTGACATTAGATGCTTTTTTGATGACTTTAATCAGATGCTTTTACTTCCTGCAGCTTTTCAGTTGTGTTTTTTCTGTAAAATCAGACATGTGAAGTAAACAGAACCGTCCCTCAATTGGGACATTTTGTCCTTTTCTCTAAGTAAAAAAATTGCAGCATGAATGGAAAGTGAGGAACACAATGCTGTCTTTGTCCCTGAAAGAAAAACAGTGTTGAAAAGAAGCGAGAGCGTTTGATGAAGCTGTTGCTTTTGGAAAGTATTTAGTTCTTTGTGACGTCTTATCAAAACAGGAGGGACTCTTATTGACACACAACAAAAGCCAGGAAATCCCTCGGAAGGACATGTAACAGAAAATTCACTCGCTTTTGAATCTCTGACTCGAGGACTAATGGCAGGTTTCTGTGCTTCTGTTCAGGTGCAGTTACATGGAGGTGTTTAGTAATGTGAGGGATTTCTGCTGCACTCTGACCACTCCGGGGGATTAAAGGTGTTGAAACAATTGTTTGCTACGCTACATAATAAAATGATAATGAAATATTTGTGGCGCCATCTAAAGGCCAGGAGGAATGTCCAAATCTAATCTTATTTTAAAAATAAAATACATTAAAAAAATAATAAAAAACTAACATTAATATCATTAATACATTAATGTAGAACATTAGTAATGTCCAATCAAATATTAAATATTGATGCCATTTAAAATATTAAATAAAATATATTTTTGTTATAAAAGCATCTATCCACATTATAAAGCAGTTGAGTAGAATAAACTCAGTACATAACAAAATAATGTATAAAAGTTTTTTCCCCTGATGTTCTTGTTATCATTTTAGACTAACCTGCACATCTGGAATGATTTCTGGTGCTGTTTTTATCATGTTATGTTTTATTAGTTTTACGAAACTCTTTATTTGGCTTTTATTAATGTTGCAGTCCAGCATGCATGATTAAAAAAACAAAACAGTAATTAATCCCTCTGGGGCTTTGAGGCTTTGTTTCTTTCAGATTAAGAGAAAATAAATCACTATAAAAGTTAAAGAGCAGTCCTGAGGAGAACTGATCTCATCTGATATGAGTTTAATTATTTATTTGTTTGTTTGTTTATCAATTAATCAAAACAGAAAAGCAGGAAGCTGGGAATACAGATATCTCCTTAATACATCCCAGATTTTATTTATTTATTTACCTACTTAAGATGTTGCTAAAGTGAAATCAGAGAGCAAAAACATACAGAACCATCATACATGTCATAAGTTTAATAAAAAAAATGTATCCCATTCAAATAAAGAGGAAACAATCACTTTTAGGTAAAACGTAACCTTTCAGAACATGCAGCCGGAACACTGACCTTCTCTTCTTCTTGAGTTGTGCTTTTATTCTGCAGCCACAAGATGGCGGTGTCTGACAAAAGAGCTCTTGCAGGACTGAGGAATTCTTAAAGAGTCGATTCATGCCACAAACTGCTGAATCTGAGAATGCTGGCAAACAGCCGCGTGACACAAAGACACCACGTGACTTCCTGGGACTTTTTCCGGAGTTCTTAGAAAGCAGCGAGTCCGTTCAAAAACTCTGAGACTTTACACACTGCAGGAAGAGCCACAATCAGCACACACAGACACACAATCACACAAACACGCAATCACATAGACACACAATCACATAGACACACAATCACACAAACACACAATCACACAAACACACAAACACACAATCACACAAACATACAATCACACAAACACAAAAACACAATCACACAAACACAAACACACAATCACACAGACACGCAATCACATAGACACACAATCACATAGACACACAATCACACAAACACACAATCACACAATCACACAAACACACAGACACACAATCACACAAACACACACACAGACACAAAATCACATAAACACACAAACACACAATCACACAAACACACAATCACACAGACACGCAATCACACAGACACACAATCACAGACACACAATCACACAGACACACAATCACACAGACACACAATCACACAAACACACAATCACACAATCACACAGACACAATCACAGATACCCAATCACACAGACACACACAATCAGAGACACACAGACACACAATCACAATCACAGACACACAGACACACAATCACAGACACACACACAGAGACACACAATCACAATCACAGACACACAGACACAGAGACACACAAACACACAATCACACAGACACACAATCACACAAACACACCCAAACACACAATCACACAATCACATAGACACACAATCACAGACACACAATCACACAAACACACAATCACACAAACACACAATCACACAGACACACAATCACAAACACACAATCACAAACACACAATCACACAGACACGCAATCACACAGACACACAATCACGCAGACACACACACAATCACAGACACACAATCACACAGACACACAGACACACAATCACAGACACACAATCACATAGACACACAATCACACAAACACACAATTACACAATCACAGAAACACACAGACACACAATCACACAAACACACACACAGACACAAAATCACATAAACACACAAACACACAATCACACAAACACACAATCACACAGACACGCAATCACACAGACACACAATCACAGACACACAATCACACAGACACACAATCACACAGACACACAATCACACAAACACACAATCACACAATCACACAGACACAATCACAGATACCCAATCACACAGACACACACAATCAGAGACACACAGACACACAATCACAATCACAGACACACAGACACACAATCACAGACACACACACACAGACACACAATCACAATCACAGACACACAGATACAGAGACACACAAACACACAATCACACAGACACACAATCACACAAACACACCCAAACACACAATCACACAAACACACAATCACATAGACACACAATCACACAAACACACAATCACACAGACACACAATCACACAGACACACAATCACAAACACACAATCACACAGACATGCAATCACACAGACACACAATCACAGACACACAATCACACAGACACACAGACACACAATCACAGACACACAGACACACAGACACACAATCACACAAACACAATCACAGACACACAAACACACAGTTACAGATAATTAAACTAGCTGAATCTCCTGTTCACATACAGTTTTCACTTCATTTTAAAAAATGTGACTGTTGAAGCCTCAGTAACATTAACCATAGACATTAACTCATTTATTCCCCTCCGGTCCCGCCTCCTCACTGTTCTCAGCCAATTAGAACTCACTTTACTGATTTCATATTTGTGACCTTGACAATTACACTGCCTGTCCAAAAAAAAGTCACACTCTAATATTCCATTGCACCGCCTTTAGCTTTGATTACGGCACGCATTCGCTGTGGCATCGTTTCGATGAGCTTCTGCAATGTTGCAACATTTATTTCCGTCCAGAGTTGCATAAATTTTTCACCAAGATCTTGTAGAGATGATGGGACTGTCGGACCGCTGCGCCAATTCTTCTCCAGCACATCCCAAAGATTCTCGATGGGGTTAAGGTCTGGACTCTGTGGAGGCCAATCCATATGTGAAAATTATGTCTCACGCTCCCTGAACCACTCTTTCAGAATTTGAGCCTGATGAATCCTGGCATTGTCATCTTGTAATACGCCCGTGCCGTCAGGGAAGAAGAAATTCCATGCTGGAATAACCTGCTCATTCAGTATATTTAGGTAGTCAGCTGACCTCATTCTTCAGGTACATAATGTTGCTGAACCTCGACCTGCCCACCTGCAGCACCCCCAGATCACAGCACTGCCCCACAGGCGTGTACGGGAGGCACTAGGCATGATGGCTGCATCACTTCATGCTCCTCTCTTCTTACCCTGATGCCCCATCA
>JAQQZR010001207.1:0-11766 GCA_030068235.1 Notoglanidium macrostoma | reverse complement strand
GTATGCTGTGCGTGTATGCTGTGCGTGTATGCTGTGCGTGTATGCTGTGCGTGTATGCTGTGCGTGTATGCTGTGCGTGTATGCTGTGCGCGTGTGTATGCTGTGTATGCTGCGTGTGTGCTCTGCGTGTATGCTATGTGCTCTGCATGCGTGTGTATGCTCGGTGTGTATGGTCTGCGTGTATGCTGTGTGTTCTGTGTGTGAGGTTTCATGTCACTATGTAAATGTGCACTGGAGGCACATGTTTGATGATTAAATATGAGAACAGGGAAGTGTGGGCGGAGCCAGAAACAGTGAAGGCCACTGATTGGTCAGACACAAAGATTTGAGTCTTTTATTTCTGATCTAATCTTTCTCTGCACTGTTAAGGAGGAATTGACAACATATTCATTAAAGTCAACATCACAGATCAGTTTTACTGACATATTTATTTATTGTGTGTGTGTGCGTGTGTGTGTGTGTGTGTGTGTGAGAGAGAGAGAGAGAGAGAGAGAGAGATCTGAACAATAATCTGCTTTTTTTGTTTCCTGTTCACCGTATGGGCGGTTCCATGGCCAAGTCACGGCAGTGATGTTTTATAGGATATGTTTATGCTACACAAACGGTGTTGATGCAACAAAAGTGTGAGGAACAAATCTACCTACAACACGAACGCGAATGTCACACCGTAACCCAGGGACTTGCACTCACGTAGACCTGGAGCAGTGCACTGCTGAGAGATTCAGACACAGAAAATGTGTCACTCTTTTATATTTTAGTGCCGATGATGAAAAATACTCTAAATTCAAAATCTAGTTATTAATGATAATGACAATGTTAAGCTAGGAATAAATGAGGGAATGCAGCTTAAATAAGTGAGAAAGACAAACAAGACCTGATACAGGTGTTCTAATAAAACATGTTGTTTATTAAGCATTTACAGAATATGTTGCAGAATCACTCTAATGTGTAATAAAATGTTTAAATTGTAAATGAATGATTTCAAACCAGGTGTAATGTTCACTGGGCTGCTTCCTGGTCAGCTGCTGCTGCTTCTCTGCTCTGTGTTTCCACCAGTTTCACTACAAGAAGCTCATCCAGTGTTTAATATTCAACTTTGTAATGGGGGGAGGGGGCCAGGAAACCGGTGTGGTCTAGGAGAAAACGGTTACCGTGACAACCCTGGGTGTGGGCGTGGCAGTGCAATCGGTTATCACGATATATTTTATTTTAGCGTGATGTCGTTACGGCTGTTTATCCAGCACTGAGCTGGGTCTAGTGTTCATTTCTCTACTGCTGCAGTTTTAATATTTTAATGTGTGTGTTTGTTTTTAAGGTAAAGGAGTGAAGGAGGAGACGGGGTGCGTGTAAGGACTCTGCGTTCGTCTGCTAGGAGCCGCAGGAGAGGCGCGAGTCTGCCGCACCGGGACAGAATGGGAACTGTTGTTGTTGTCATTGTCGTCGTTTTATTAGAAGAAGAAATTCTCCCCACGTTGTTGAGATGAGATCAGCAGATCCGGCGTCTCCGTCCATCTGCTCTTACAGCTGAATTCCTAAACGGCTCGTCACGGAACTCTCGGGATATGGACAGGCGAGCTTTGCGTAAATCACTGTGGATCTGTTTTTTATTTTTATCATAATCAGAACAATAACTGTACAGTACATGTGAAGTTTACTGACCTGTGATACACACACACACACATCTGAACTGGGATTACATGGATCTCTTTAATCTGGAATGAATTTTGGGAGAAAAATCATTTTAATGCCTGGATTAAAGTTCAGATGTGAAACGGAGCAAAGCCGGAAATTCGTGTAACTCGGAGACGTTTATCGTTCAGCAGGATGGCGGGAAAAGACTACAATCATCTCTTCAAACTGCTCATCATCGGGGACTCTAGTCAGTGGCTTTACTTTCTCTTTTTTTTTTCTTTTAATTCTCTAATAAACAGTTACGATGTTGTATGTTTATCGCACTAAACCTGCGTTCACACTAACGGATGACAAAGCGACAAACGAGCGTTCGTTTTCTCCACGTGCAGCGATATTCCATCAACGTTTGAAATTCTTGGCTAATTAGGTACGACAGCTTTTAAAGAGGCAACAGATCCAGACATCTGATTCCTCAGACCGATCCTGATCCTGCGCTGCTCGTTCTCCGATGTCTCTTCAGCTCGTCGTTTACAACTTTAATTTGCAGAAAAACATGGACGACTAATGTTTTCATCTTATTCTGTTGTTAAGTGTGTACAAAGTTACAAAAAAAAAATAGTACTTGGAAAGGAAGTGGCAGAGATCCTCTCTGGTGTGCGTACAGAGCTAGTGGAGTTATTTAATTATTTTGTTTACAATTATTAAAAATTATTTAATTAGTTTTTAACTAAGAAGCGAAATAGAGCTTCTGCTGTTTATCACTGACGATTTAAAGAAAATCTGGCCCCGCCCACAAGCACCATTATGCAGAGGAATAATTATACTAACAATGCTAATCGTTTCTCTTATAGTTTTCCAGAAGGATTTTTTTCCCTTCTATTATTAAATGTCTATCAGGAGCCATTATGAGCAGCATGTTCTTCTACAGACCCCCAGAACCTCAGGAACAAGAAGCAATCCGTCATGGCTTCTCATTTATTCATTTTTCATTTGAGAAACGTAATAAACAGCCGCAAAGCAACGTAGAAGCCGTAGACGTTCTTATTCAGGATCGTAGTAAATCAGGTGTTGGATAGGGGTGCGCCAATATGATAAAAACATCACGTCACGATTCTCCAAGACATTTCTGCGTCATACGACACGCCTGGATCACGATATTGTGGTTCGTGAACAAAAACATTATGGTAAAGTATATGTTTTTGATAAATAAGTAATGTTGGAAAAGGATGTTTAAAAAAATTGTAATATTGTAAGTAATACATTTCTAGCATCAGCAATTCCAAGTTAGTGTCTATTTTAAAAAAGGTATCTTTATTAAAGAAAAGTGTATTGTGACGTAATCGATCACAGTTTGTTTCAAAACTGAGTAATTTACTCGGAAACAAATGTGTTTGTGATGTACTTTTGTCCTGAATAAGGGTAACGTGGGTTGGATGCTCTAGCTGGTTTGGTTGTCATGGTTATCAGCTATGCAGGCTGCCGGTCAATGGATAATTTACTGTGGTTGCTATGGGTACCATTCAGTAGTTCCAGTCGCATTGATATGGAACAGTGATTAAAAGTGTTTCTAACCAATCTACATCGTAGGCGTCCCGCCATACAAAGTTATTAGACACGTAACCAGCCAATCTGCCAGCCAGTCTCTGGGGTATAAAACTGTCGTGTCTCCCGGCTCTAGCGTTTCATAATGTTTCCACGGACAAAACGCCTAAATCCACGATGTCACGCCTCTAGAGTCGCTGTGTCCGCTTGGACTCACGGTGCAGAGAATACAGCCATCTTATTTCAGCATTGTGTTTTTTCTTTTCTTTCCTCTCCTGATTCCTGTAAAAAGGTTCCAGTGCGTAACCGAGCAGATTTCTGGTGCACCGCAGGAAGTAAGCAGAAAAAGCAGAAGTGAAACCAGCGCCTGTGTTTGACCAGATTTTGAGTGTGACGTGTGATCGAGTGATTCTTTATCGAAACTTGAGAAACTCGAGTTTCTCATTCAAAAAACGCTGAGATCTGATTTTAGACCCTGTTCAAGTTGTCACTCACGTTGGTAGAACATGATATAGAACTCCTAGAACCCCTTCATGGTGGTTTTTTTTTTTTTTTTTTTTTTTTTTTTTTTTTTTTTTTTTTTTTTTTTTTTTTTTTTTTTTTTTTTTTGTGTGTTTTTTTAAATAAAGTTGAGTTGGGGTAGTTGGCGTGGCGGTGAGCCTCTGGCTGATTGAAAAAACACACTTCCACTTTTAAAACAACTGGAAAGTTTCAGTAGTCTGTGCAGTGAAAGTGCAGTGAGTGAGCCCTGATAATCATGTGACCTCTGTCTCTCTCTCTGTCTCTCTGTCTCTCTCTCTGTCTGTCTGTGTTACAGATGTTGGGAAAAGCAGTTTACTACTGAGATTTGCAGACAACTCCTTCTCTGGTGGGTTGTGTGTGTGTGTTTTATATGGTTTTACATTTATTAGGATGATTAACAACCCATAAAGGAATAGAAGAATTTATATAATAAACTGTATAAATTCACCCAGGTGTTGGTCCTGTCTCCTGTAGGGAGCTACATAACCACTATAGGTGTGGACTTTAAGATCCGCACAGTGGAGATCGATGGAGAGAGAGTGAAGCTTCAGATCTGGGACACTGCGGGACAGGAGAGGTTCAGAACCATCACATCAACGTAAGCCCCGCCCACAAAGCCACACCTAAAGCTCATACTGCACATGTAAAGATCATAGTACACCAACTAATCCTCTTTCAAATATCAAATATCCTGTTTGTTCTCTCTCTTTCTTTCTCTCCGTCCCTGTGTCTCTCTATCACTCGGTTCCTCCCTGCCTATCTCTCTCTCTTTTTAATCTCTCTCTGTCTCTTTCTCTCTCTCTGTGTGTGTGTGTGTGTGTAGGTATTACAGGAACACACACGGGGTCATTATTGTGTACGATGTTACAAATCCCGAGTCGTTTGTGAACGTGAAGCGATGGCTGAATGAGATTTCTCAGAACTGTGACAACGTGTGTAAAATATTAGGTGAGTGTTCTGACCGACTGCGTTCTCTTTTTCATGTCTATTCTAATGTGACATTCACGATCACACATTTTACCCACATCACACGGGAGACTCATTTGCATATGATTTGCATACTGTTCTCTGATTGGCTCATGATCAGAATCAGTGCAAAGAAACCGATCATGAGCAACATCCATATTTAGGAAAATGGGCATGTCACCTAATAAATATTAATCAGGTTAGGGTTCTGGTTATGAATATTAATGATTAGTGACTAAAAAATATAAAGCTGTAATTTATGAAATGACGGTTTACAGACATACTTGCCTACAATAGCTTAAAATCCACTCTGAGATGTTCCACACCGCCTTAATGATCTGCCTCTGCTTTTTCTCGGTTTGAATTTTCCATCTTTTTTCCAGTTGGGAATAAAAACGATGATCCGTCTAAGAAGCAGGTGGAATCCCAGGATGCTCAGAGGTTTGGAGAGACTGTTGGAGTTCGAGTGTTCGAGACCAGCGCTAAAGAAAATATCAATGTGGAGGAGGTTGTTGTTTCTGTTTGATTGATTGTTTTTGGGTTTCTTAGTACCTGCTTAAATTCCTGCCTTAAAATTAAAATGATTTACAAAAAATGTTAAAGAATGTATTGTCCAGTTGTGGAATTGCAGAAAAAACATGCCTGCTTTTTTTTTTTAACATACCTGAGCCGAGAGTTTATTTTTAAAGTTGATCAGTTTTAATGGAAATTGTTTATTTTTTTCACCTTTTAATTAAAATTTTGTTTTGATTTTTTAGGATTTCAGATTAGATCTAATTTCATCTTTTATTTCTTTAGAAATGGTTTTATTTATTTGCTATTAGGTAGAAATTATTATTTCTATTATTATTATATTATTAATAAGTACTATTGGTGAGAAAGTTGAATATTATGCAAATGAGAAGTCCAATCAGATAAGAGTTATTTCTATTGTTTTGTGCAAATTGCATTTTTCCACCATCGCACATAATTAGGAGGCAGGTATTCAGTGTGTGTGTGTGTGTGTTGATGCAGATGTTCATGGCGTTTACCCTCATGGTCCTGCGGGCAAAGAAGCAGAGTCAAAGCCGGGCGGAGAAAGAGCGGGAGAGAGAGAAGGACACGGTTCACATCAACGCTCACCGCGACCGCGACAGGAGGAAGAGAGGAAAGAAATGCTGCTGAGAACTGAGAAGCAAGAGAGAAATGACCCTGAGGAACTGCACCTGCAGCCCTCTGGCACACATTTAACATTATGTTTATGCGTGACTTTGCACTGAGAGGAACTGGAACTGGAACTAGAAGCCACTATAATGTACCTGAATGGTGTTTTTTTTTTCTTTTTTTTTTTTTTTCTTTTTTTTGCAGATATCTCAGTATAATTTTATGACTAAAAGAGTGTCAGAGGGTATTACACTGTTATTATAAATCTAATCAAAGAGCCATTAACAAAGCTGATGTTTGTCATCAATATGTTTGTCAGATTAAAAAAAAACAAAAACAAACAGAAAGTATTGATGAGCCAAGTCATGCGTCCAAATTAATCATTAGCAATAAAATGCTGTTTTAAAAATGCACTATATTTTGGTGTCTGTTTCCTTTATTTAATAAAAATTATTTTTAAGACGTATACAGATGTTTAAATATTTACAATAAGGTACATGAATTTCATCATAAATAAAATGGTTATATTTCATACTTTGTTGTAAATCCTTAGCAGTCACTGACTGCCTGCAATCTGGAACTCGTGTCCATCAGCAGATGCTCGGTCTCTTCCCTGCAGAAGCTCTGCCAGGTCTTCACTGCAGCTGTCTTCACTTCCTGCTTGTTCTCGTGGCGTTTTGTCTTCAGCAACTGAAACGCAGCTCGGCTGGATTCCGGTCACGTGACCGACTTGGCCATTGCCGAACATTCCATGTCTTTATAAATGTTTTGGCTTGCTTTTGAAGTACGCCTCAGGTCATCCTCCATCTGCAGTGTGAAGCTCCGCCCACCGCGTTCGGAAGCACGTATCGGACCGAACGCTTCAGAATCAACAGACCCGGTTCCTCCGCAGCCATACACGCCCACACCATGAGGTGAGGTAGTACGCTTCAGATCAGGAGCAGCTCCTTATCTTCTCCATGCTCTTGTATTCCCTCCGTTCCGCTGCAAGTTGATCTTCATCTCATCTGTCCGCAGGATGTTGTTCCAGAGCTGTAGAGGATTTTTAGATGTTTTTGTAAAACTCTAATCTGCTCTTCCTGTTTTTGAGGCTAACCATGAAGCCTCTGCATTTACTCTGGTGAGATCATCTCTTGATTGTTGACGTTGACACAGATACAGTGACATCCTGAAGGATGTTCTTCATCTGGCCAGCCGTTGTGAAGAGCTTTTTCTTCACCAAAAGAATTCTTCTGTCCTCCATTACAGCTGTTTTCTGTGGCCTTCCAGGTGTTTTTTGTTCCTGAGCTCACCAGCACTTTCTTGCTTTTTAAGGACTCACCAAATAGATGATTTGGCAACAGATTCCAAATGCAATTGCTAAACTTGAAATCAACTCTAGACCCTGTATCTGTTTACCTGTAAGTGAAATAATGAAGAACTCACACACACCTGGCACTGGAGCAGCTGAGCAGCCAACTGTCCGATTACCTTTGGTCCCTTAAAAAGGGGAGGAGCCACGTATACAAAGTGCTGTAATTCCTACACCCTTCACCCGATTTGGATGTAAAAATATAAATAAATAAAAAGAATACAGAAAACTTAAAGCTGAAAATCTGTACTTTAAATGTAATGAAATTGTAGTCATTATTTAATTTCAACTCCAGTATACTCCAGTCTGTGTCCCAAAGTTTATGGCCCAGTCTGTACATCTCTTTATATTTTATTGTATAATCTCTGTATTTTACTACATAATGTCCTCTTCATGTGTCGTGGACAGTTCAATAACTTTTTAATAAAACTGATATTTAGGCAAAATAAAAAAATATATGTTTTTGTGCAGATCTGAGTAATGAAATTTTTTTAATCTTTATTTTTTAAATAATTTATTAATATATTATATAGCTGTATATATATTTTACTGTAGTTAATCTCTATATTTCGAAGTGCACAAGGAGTCTTATTTTCTGTTTTTTATTTTCCATTTATCTATTTTATAATTTAATTGTACAAAAGAGGTAAATTTACAGAATTTAAAACCACGAAAGTGTGTGTCTTAATATATATATGTATATGTTAAATCCTAAAATAAATAAAGTAAAATAAAAAAATATTTTACGCCTTCATGTTCTTGCAAGTCCCGCCTCCGCGCCATGATTGGCTAGAATACATGCGTCTGTTTGTTTTCTAGCCAATCACAGCGCAGGACCAATCGCGGCTCAGATCGGGTTTGTCTGACCGCGCGTGGCAAAAAAAAGGAAAGGTATCGCCTATTTGGTAGGAATGACGTCACCGGCCAGCTGGGAAAGATGGCGGCCGAGAGCGAGTGAGTGATGTTCATCAGTAAATGTGTGTAAAATAGTGAGCCGCGTTAAAAGATGAGCGGAATTTGTGTGTTTTTAAGGTGGATGGTATATTAAAGGATGATTTATCATGCTGAGCTGATGCTACGTGCTAATTCTGAGTCAGTTAAATCTAGTAATGCTAGCTAAATCACTTGCTAGCGGTTTCTAGCTGTTAGTTGTTTTTTGCTAGCTAGAGAAATATTCCGAGTTAACTAATAATTCTCTGTAAAATATTCTTTCCAGACTGCATAAAGACATGCTTACTTGTGTATGGGATTAGTTTAGTTTAATGCTCAGGTCATTTCAGACCCAGCAGCCAGCAGGATATTTAGCCATGCTTAATATTACACTCAATAATAATAATAATAATAAGTGCCTTGTTGTTTGCAGTGTCCTGTGTGAGATTGAGGTTCTGCAGTCCATCTATCTGGATGAACTGACGGTCACACGGAACGATGATGGGTAAAAATCTTACTATAAGTACACACATCACACAGCCAGAAGTATGTACACCCCCTCCTAGTGAGTGAGTACAGCGGTGCAGCCTCGTTGTATAACCTCTGACCAGATCATGGGTTCTTCTGAGGTACCTGTGTCAGGTTTCAGACTGCATCTGGAAGCAGCACCAGAACAAGAACTTTTCTCAGGAGCTTCATGGACTGGGTGCCGCTGGAAGAGAACTGCACACAAGCCTGTAACACTGACTGCGATTGTTCTGTGGAGAGGTGGCGAATCCACACAGCAGAGCTCCAGGAGGTTGTGAACCTTCACCAGAAGAGTGGAGGATGTTCATAGCAGAAATATGAGAGACGACTCCGGGTTAATGCTTTAGGAATGAGAGACGTTCGGGTGTTTACCTACTGATGGGACAATGTGGTGTTTCTAATTATATTACAGCATGTAGAAATGCATGAGATAACTGTGTGTGTGTGTGTGTGTGTGTGTGTAGAGGATGTAGAGTCAGTGTGGTCCTCCACCCCTCCACTGGAGAAGACTGTCTGGCACAGTTTGTCCGGCTCACACTCATGCTGTACCTGGATCCAGAGGTGTGTTCTCACTTCATACCAGGTGCTTAAAGGTACTCTAGGTACTAAAAGACCTGGATAATGCTTATGAATCAAAGAAAATGTCAATCATCAGAAACTAAACGTACTTTATGAATCTAGGGTTAGTGTCTATATACTAGCATGACACCTGAACAAAAAAACCCTTAAATTTTGTACGCTGAAATACGCCAATGATTGTGTTGTCTCGGCGTCGGCCTCGGCGTCTGTCTCGGCGTCTGTCTCGGTGTATCTATCAGCTGTGCTGCTCCACCTCTCAGTGTGGAATAAGACAGAGTGATGGTGATGTGCTGATGTTTATCTCAGTACTGAACGATGAGTTGTGGTTTGTGTTTCAGTACCCAACATCTCCTCCCTGCATCTCCATCCACCACCCCCGAGGTCTCTCAGACGACAAGCTGTTCAGGTTCCTGTCCACGCTTCACACTCACTACTCTCTGACCTTCCTGTGCATACGCGCGGGCATGCGCGTGTGTATTTTCGCCATGTTGTTAAAATGTTGTCCGTTTCTCCTCTTCACCTGCAGTTTACAGCGCAGTCTACACTCAGAGGCCGAGGAGTGTGTGGGGACACCCATGCTCTATCAGCTCATCGAGGTGTGTGTACGTGCGCGCGTGTGTGTGTGTGTGTGTGTGTGTGTTCACTTATCTCACGTCTGTCCATCTCAGTGTCTTTGAGAATCTCTAATGTTGTTCATTTTTTTTCCTTCTCCACAGAAAGCCAAAGAGATCTTGACCGAGAGCAACATTCCTCACGGCAACTGTGTGATCTGTCTGTACGGCTTTAAGGTAGTACGCAGTCGCTCGGACAAATCTCTCGCTGCTCTGAAGCAGCACACCTGAGTCTTTTTCATATTTCCTTTAAATGACTTAATCTTAATGACCTGATTCTTAATCTTTCTTTTGAAATATGCAATTCTGTAAAATGGCAGCGTGAGTCGATATTCATTCATTCCAGCATGTAAAAGAAAATAATGCTCTGCATTTTATTTTTTATTTTTTTGACCTATTACACCGGATTCTGATTGGTCAGAAGGTGTTTAATTCTCTGTAACAGCAGCTCTGACAGCAGTGCAGCTGCACATCACAGCTTTATATTAATTTGGAGAGGGAATGATGCTTATAACTGCTATAACTTGAGAGAGAACAGGAAGTGGTTTCACTGATGTGTGTAACTGGCTAAAAATATGACGGGTCGTTCTTTAATAAATAAAAAATATTATACTGTTGGTAAATTGCTGAGGTGTGAGAGGAAGAAAACTCTTGGGGGCGTGCTGTTAAAGGAAAATAATCAGCTTTGTGATGGTAACAGTAAGTTGTAGCAGTGTGTGCTATTTATTTCAAATAAATGATTACTAATAATAATGTAGTCAAATCTGGGGTTTGCACTGTGTGTGCGTGTATCAGACATGTATTCTGCCTCCAGAGTAAATGTTGTTGTTGTTGATCTCGGGACTCAGGAGGGCGAGGTGTTCACCAAGACGAGCTGTTATCATTATTTCCACTCTCACTGTCTGGGCCGCTACGTCACGCACTCGGAGCAGGAGCTGCAGGAGCGAGTGAGGGAGCTGGAGCAGGACAAGACCAGAGACGGAGGAGAGGACGAGGTACGAGCTGACGAAAACACTCACCCTGCTTTAATTCAGTATTCTGCATTGCCCTGGTTGTAACCATAGTAACACCCTCCTAAACGTACATTAACTCTCATGTTGTCTCTTCCAGGAGCTGTGTGTGGTGTGTCCCGTGTGCAGAGAGCCGCTGCTGTACGACATGGACGCTCTGCTTTTATCTCCGGTTCCCAGCTTCCCTCAGGTACCCACACACTCACACTCGCTCACTCGCTCACACACTCACTCACACACTCACTCGCTGACACACTCACACACTCACTCACACACTCACGCTCACTCACTCGCTCGCTCACTCACTCGCTCACTCACTCGCTCACACACTCACTCACTCACTCACTCACTCACACACTCACTCACACACTCACTCACACACTCACTCGCTGACACACTCACACACTCACTCTCACACTCACTCACTCGCTCACACACTCACTCACACACTCGCTGACACACTCACTCACACACTCACACACTCACTCACTCACACTCACTCACTCACTCACTCACTCATTCGCTCACACACTCACTCACACACTCGCTGACACACTCACTCACACACTCACACACTCACTCACTCACACACTCACTCACTCACTCACTCACTCATTCGCTGACACACTCACTCACACTCACACACACACTCACTCGCTCACACACTCACTCACTCACTCACACACTCCTCATCCTGTGTCAGTCATCGAACAACCAAGTGGACAGAGTCAGTGTTGATCTCAGTGCTAACACTCCACCAATGTCCTGTGTGGGAGTGCGTACTGTGTATGTGCGTGTGTGTTTTATGTATTTGTTCAGTAACACACTGTGACGTCTCCTCCTCAAGTTCAAGATGGGCTTTCCTCAGCCTTCGTAGGAAGTAGAGACGCTGCTGGGCTTTCTTAATAATGGAGCTGGTGTTGAGGGACCAGGAGAGGTTCTCCGCCAGGTG
>JAQQZR010001206.1:0-11768 GCA_030068235.1 Notoglanidium macrostoma | reverse complement strand
GTAAGACAACATGCATGAAGAGGATGATGTGGCCAAAATACTCATTTGCCTAATAATTCTGCACTCCCTGTAATGCTCTAAAGCCACTAATTGTGGCTGAAAGAACACAAATCCACAAGCCACGCTCCAAAATCTAGTGCAAAGCTTTCCCTGAAGGTTATTATAACAGCCAAGTGGAAAGTGATGTTCTGCAAGCATGTATGAATGTGATGGTCAGGTTTTCACAAACTTTTTTCCACATAGTGCATTTTTATAATAATGCAACCCCTGTACTTGACATTTTAAGAATGCAAAACAGTCAGCAAAAATAAACAAACAAACAAAACTTGTTACTCCAGCAACCTGTTGCATTTTTAAACTGTTTTCATCTGTGGATTTTGTATATATCTTTGCATTTAGAATTTTAGGATGTCCATGTGTGAAAATAAATTTTAAAACATATCTATCTATCTATCTATCTATCTATCTATCTATCTATCTATCTATCTATCTATCAGGTATAATCTTAAATGAAACTTACCATTCTGTACAAATTTTCATTAATGTTCATAACATTACCCATTTAAGCCAAATTGTGCAAGGCTCCATTGAAAATTTGAATTGAATTACCTGACAAAAGGGAAACAGGAAAATTTTTGTAGTTTCAAAAACCAGGAAATGTGCATATGACCTCATTTAATAAAAACATAATAAGGGTCACAGAGAATCACCCAAGAATGATTGATAGATTATACTGGCCGTATTGTGTAGCAAATGACAAAGTTCAAAATATTTGGTGTAAAGTGTTTAAGAGGCCAAACATTTTTTTCTGAACTGTAAAAGAAATGTTGCGATATAAAAAATCCTCATGGTTGTTTGCTAAAATAGTATTTGCCTTTTATGCAAATTCTATGCAAATTTTACAAGGTTGTAATTAAATATTCCAAAGTTGAACCGAGATATATTTTGACTAGGTATCATGGTTCAGGATATTTGGGCTATAGCGCCTCCAGCAGGCTGATGCAGGTCTCCTCATTTGTGTGAAGTGCACAGAGAACGCTGTTTGCCATATTTGGTGTTTCTGTACCTTACAGACTTTTTCCCCCATCACATTTATCAAAGAAGAAGATGAAGAAACCCTAAAATAAAAGTTAATGAAGTATATTCTGAAAGTAGAAATACAATTTTCAGCTAACTGAACCATGACAAAATTGTCCCTAGGTGTGAATGTGAGTGTGAATGTCTGTTGGTTTCTGTGTTAGTCTTGGGATTGATTGGCAGCCTGTCCAGGGTGTACCCCACCTCTTACAAAAAGTAAGCTGGGACTGGCTTCAGCTTGATGGCATAGAAACACAGATGGATGGATGGGTGATAAACCATGACAATCACAATTCTTTCTGCTCTGAGAACACATTTCAATCAGCAAAACTCCAATATGCAACATGAGTCTAGTGCATTTCTTGCAGTCATTTTATTTAGACTGTTGCCAAAATTTTTAGTTAACATTCATGTGCAGGGTCTGAACACTGGCATTGTAGTCACCTGTAAATCATTAGTTGCATCCACATAACATGCAAGATCATGACCAGAAATAAGATTTCAACATAAATGGAAAGTAGGAAACAATGAAACTAAAAGAAATAAGGCTTAGAAATGCTGGCAGTAAGACTTTTTGTTTTGCAAAACAAGACACATGCAAATGAGAACACAGACATAAGGCAAGACACAGGGGAAACAAATAAAGGATTGCCATGGCAAACCAAAGATGACATCAGTAACAGGAAGGTTTAGTGACAAAGTTCCCCTTAGTGAGGACTAAAAGGCAAACAGGAGAGGGCACCAGGCCCTACATTTCAGGAAAAATGGATGGTGAGCTTCCATGAAGTTCATGGCAATAATGAAACTGGATAAGAGTAGAAATGTGGGCAGGTATAAATCAGGAACATTTAATGTGTGTGATAGGCTTCTGCATAACCTTAATCGAGTTATGGCTAAGCCATAGTTGAGCTTTAGGTGGAGCTGTCATGGATTTGCCTCTTGCTACCTGCACAGCATTTTCTTTGTGAACTCCACTTCCCATGAGCACTTGCACTCAGCCAACATCGCTGACACACTCCTGGACTCGAAATCACATGACTGCTGATTGAATGCATGTGCATCCAATCTACACACACACACACACTCACACACTCACACACACACACACACACACACACACACACACTTAGTTTCACAGGGACTTTATAAAGCATTAGCTTGCTTATATGTCTGCTACTGCCAAGCCTTTTTTTTTATCCCTGTGTTTGTTTGTCAGTTTTGAATGTGTTTATCTCTTCTGGTTTCTGTGTTACTGTCTGGCCTCTGATACTTCGAGTGCATATTGACTGAACTTTGTCTGTTTATGAATTGCAAGCCTTCCTGTCGTCTTTGTACCTTTGCACCTCCTACCTGCACTTGTGTCCAGCCACAGCCCCACAGCCATGACAGGACTAGCTGACTAAAACTACTTTGTGTATTCTCTGCTTATAAATAGTTTAGTGAGAATGTGAACTATATAAAAATAATGAGAATATTGGAGAATTTGCTTTATTGAGAAGTAATGTATATGAAAATTGAAAATTGGTGCAAATTATTTTTTAATTTTTTTTATGTATTTGAGTACCACTATGATAAGAACAATATCTGGCACTTGCAAGCAAACCTAGGAGTAATCCTAATAATAATAATAATAATAATAATAATAATAAGACCATGGAAAAATACACAACATTGCATCATGTTAGTTTTAACTTTAAAGAATTTAAATATACAAGTACATTGAAATGCCAAATACTTTATCATTTTAATACCAAGCTTTTAATATGAAGAGCGAGAATTTTAGACAACTTAAAATGTGTCTGATTATAGCGCTGATTCTCTTCGATTGATATATTTTGCCAGTTGTGTCTTTAGCTTTGCAACTTGTAAAAGTTTTCTTTTCTTGTCTTGCCCCTCTAAGAGCAAGGTTTCTGACCTTTCACCAACCAAACTTGTGTGTGAGATTATGAGTGAGAGCTTGGATAGTCGCCACTATTATTTAGCAAAGAATAATACATTTGTCATAATGAAAGCTTATTTATTTATTATTTATTTATTTATTTGATTTTGTCATGTTATAGCAAAACTATGGAATTACAAAATAAAAATGAAGAGAAAACAGAGGTTCCAATAATGAAGAAGATCATTTACAATACAAATGCAGCTTGCAACTGACATGAAACTATTGTTTAATATCATAAATCCACAACAGAAATAATTCATGGATTTATTCATTTTTATGAAAACAACAGAGGTTCCAATAATGAAGAAGCTCTTTTACAATAAGGGTACATTAATAAAACAGATAATTTATAGTAAGGTAGAAGTTCCCAAACAAGGGGTTGCAACCCCATGAGGGGTCACTTGATTTGCAAATAGAATCACAAGAGAAACTCTTGAAATATCATGTTGAAATGAGTCACATTCTGACAATCAATGTTTAAATTAACAAGGTATGGATTATTTTAGTCTTTTTCAACATCCAGACATGGTACACTAGTGTAGTTCAGCAATAAAAAAATGAATTTTGTATCTTAAATTGAACACTTATGTACTATTCTAAACCATTATTGAGTACTAACACTAGCTGGTTTTACTATTACAGTTAGTGTTTGAATTTTAAAGGCCTCTCATGTAGCTTTCAAACCTACCAAAAGGTCTGTTTTGGGTAGCAGTCTTCTGGATTTTCTATATTAGTAAATACTTTGGAATGTAAAATCAGATTATAAGATTTGAGTTGCAGTTCATGACAACAATCATGACAACAGCGGAAAGTTTTAAGAGGTACAGAGCTTGTCCTTGTGTTTAAAGTCACTGTGCATAAAATCCCTAAACATTTTACAGTTCTACATGGAAACTGATAGGTTGAGATGTTTTGACTCTGATTTGCATGCAAAATCTTACACCAAGTTGGATAACCTTCAGGAAGATCACCTGGTAAATTCATGATAAATTCTGCTGTGGAGCAGGCAACACCAAGACAAAAATTTGGGAGAACTGAGACTGTAACTGAGTCATAAACAGTAAGTATGTTTAATGGATACTGTAAATCTTAATCTTAATGTCATCACTGTGTTTAGATGGTAGGTTTCCCTTCAGATCTGTACAAAAGATTTACATTTGACTGTTGATAAAGCATTATACTACGTTACAACATTAGGTATATTATATGAAAAATTTAGTCTATCTTACAAAATAGTATGTCAGAAAGACCATACAATAAAGCATGACGGATGCTCTTTCTCTCTCTCTATCTCTCTCTCTTTTAACAGATAATTTTCCACAAGCTGGAACCTCCTTCAGGAAGAATATAATATAGCTAAATAGCACAATACTATATACAATACATTCATGTGTCCTTGGTATTTTATTCATAGGGAACTGGGTTTTGAATCCATTTTAGGCACTGATATATCAATGAAACAAAATAGTAAATGGAAAAATAGATCTGTTTGGTGGAGTTTCTTAATATCATGCTGTTTTCATATCAGCCATATCTAATCTCAACCATATGAGTGAATTTGTTTTAAGATATCATTCCCTGTAGCCAATAAGCACTATTGGTAATTTACTGAATCTTTGCTGTATAATTGGTCAGGAAAATTATTATGGTATTCTTAGTCCGGGTCCTAGTAAACCTGCGTCAGGATATATTTATTGATAGGGTTCAAAGCACTGATATAAGTTACTCTGGATAAGGGGGTCTGCCAAATACTGTAAATATAAATGTAAAGGTAAATGTAAGGGCTATAATACTAATAATTGTGTGCTCATGGTGAAGGTTCTTTGTCTCAAGTGATGATTTGTTTGTATCATCCATGCTGGGTAAAACAATACAAAATTAATACAAATACAGTACAAACTAACATATGAAACAGTTGGTTAATATCATAAATCTACTTTATCCTGGTCAGGGTCATGGTGGAAACTGGGGGAGCACACACACATGCACACACAGATGTTCAATGCAACTTCTAGCAGGGTTTTGGTAGAAGGGTGAAAACAGGAGAACCCACATGAAATTAATTATCAGTAGTTTGTACTGACATTAGTGCTGTACTGTATGTTGCTTAAAAAAAACTTTTAAAGCTTTTTAACCTTTTACCTTGTTTTGGATTTTGCATGTATTGATTGTACACTATATGACCAAATGTATGTGAACACCTAACCATCACACCCATATGTGATTCTTCCCAAACTGTTGCCATAAAGTTGGAAGCACACAATTGTACAGAAGGCCTGTAGGCTGTAGCATTACAATTTCCTTTCCCTGAAACTAATATGCTCCAATCTGACTATCTATCAATTTATTGTTTAAACAGGTTTAAACAAAAAAGAAACTTACATTTTTGTGCAAATTTTAAATGTATATAACATTTACACTAAAACAGAGATTATATTAATAAACAATTGTCACAAAAAGTAAATTTTAAGCCTTTTTTTAAAAGAAAAATAGTGCACCAAGTTCAAAGAATTTTGTCTATTCATGACTTTTTAAAATAGTGGAGCCCAAAAAGCAAAGTAAGAATCATAAATAGCAGCATATGGCATGCTTTATAAGGCAACTTTTTAATGGCCCCTTTGAATATTTAAATGCAATTACTTGACAAAATGCCAACAGGAAAATGTATGTAGTTTCAAGAACCAAGAAATGTGCATATGACCTCATTTAATAAAAAAACATAATAAGGGACACAGAGAATCACCTGAGAATGACTGATAGAGTATACAGGCCAAATTATGTAGCAAATGACAAAGGTCGAAATATTTGGTGTAAATATAAGACGCCGAACCTTTTTCTGAATTGTGAACCAATATTGTGATAAGGAAAATCCTTATGCCTTTTTTTTTTGCTAAAAATAACGTTTGTCTATTATAAAATGCAGTTCAAATTTTACAAGGCTGTAATTAAATATTCCATAGATTGACTAAAAAGTATTTTGACTTGGTTCTCTTGGTATCTTATGGTTCAGGATATTTGGGCTATAGTGCCTCTAACAGGCTGATACAGGTCTCTTCATTTGTGTGAAGTTTAGAGAGAATGCTGTGTTCCATATCTGGTGTTCCTGTTCCTTACAGACTTTGCTGACATTTTAGCAAAGAAGATGAAAAAGAAATCCTGACAAAAGTTACTGAAATATGTTCTGAAAGCAGAAATTTCACCTAACTGAACCATGACAGTAACAATACTTTCTGCTCTGAGAACACATTTCAATCAGCAAAACTCCTATATACAACATTGATTTGTACTGATTACTGATTACAACAGATTGCCAAAATCAGGTTCAGAACACTGGCATGGTAGTCATCTGTGAATCCTTAGTTGTATCCACATAACATGCAAGATGAAATCAAGACCAGAAACAAGATTTGCTAGCAGGTAAAATTGCAACAAGCAACCATATGACAAGATATAACGCAACCATAAAACAAGTCACAGCGGAAACAAATGAAGGAAGAGGGGGTTGCCATGGCAAGCCAAAGACAATGTGATAAGCTGTATTGACAGGGTTCCCTTTAGTGAAGACTTAAAGACAAACAGCAGAGGGCAGCACAACTGGAGGAATCAGACCAATAGTGTAGATAATGAAACCGGAATTAGAGTGAAAATGTGGACAGGTATAAGTGAGGAACATACAGTATAATGTGGGTGATAGGCTTCTGCATAACTTTGTCGAGTTATGGCTACAACATAGTTGAGTTTTAGCAGCAACTGTGGAGCAGCCAGGAGCAGCTGACCAAAACAACTGTATGTATTATCTGCTCATAAATAGTTCAGTGAGAATGTGAACTACATAAAAATAATGACAATATTTGAAAACTTGCTTTGTTGAGAAGTTGTTTTTATTTGGAAGCCAAATCAATGTCATCTTAGATTTTGTGTCAAACAAATGAATACATTTGTCTTTGGGACAAATTTTACTATGAAAATCAGTGCACAAGCCAAATCTTCATGTACTTTGACTGCCACAAGGATTAGGAAAATATCTGGTACTTGCAAGCAAACCTAACACTAATCCTAACCTTAATAATAATAATGATAATATTAATAATAATGAAGAACTAGAACAAAAATTATCGCATTACGCATTTAAATAATTTAAATTATTAAATTAGGAGGTGACAGTAAAGGCAAACATGTTTGTTAAATCACTAAGGCAGAGGTCTGCTGATACTGTAAGGCAAAGGCATAATCCATAAACAGGCAAAAGTTCTGGCAAGGCACAAACAGGATATCAATGTCAAAACAGTCACAAAACCAGAATATATGAACACAGTCAGAATTACCAGGAAAGCCTGATAAAAAATGACAGAAAATGTGAGCATACTAATGCTCTGCAATTAAAGCATGCATGGGCATTCTATACATGGTGTCTATAACAAGCCTTAGTGCTTGTCATGTACAGATACTCAGGCTGTACACATGATGCTGCGGTGCATTCTGGGTGCTGTAGTGCTGGTCTATAATTCCGCTGTGTGAACCTGGAGGCACGTGCAGAAGTGCTGAGAAATGCAGAAATGACAGAGCACGCTGCATGTGGCAGAATTCAAATAGCAATTTGTGTGTGCAGTGAGGGGCAAATCCATACCCCCCCCCCCCCCTGGAAGTACTCCCAGTGGGTCCAATAAGTTTGTTCCTTGGAGGATGTGGATCCGCAGACTTGGCCATGGAACCACCATGCTGAACTTTGGCCTAGATGACATCACAGATGTGGAATGGTGCTAAGGCCTGGGCAGGAACTCTGGCACCAACTCTGGCAGGGATTTAAGCTGGTACACATGCATGGCCATGTGGTCAGGCTCAGGCATATTTTCAGACTCCGGCATGGCTTCTAGCATGGACTGCTCAATCATGGGCACAGGTGAGGGGCACAATCATAGACATCAGCGTTCTGGAGAGAAACATATCTAGAACCCAGTTTGGAAATGTATAGAACAGGATGTCATGTGTTCTCTAATGCCTTGAGCCATGTTTGACCACCAATAAATTTCCTTAAAAGTTCATAAGTTGGACGATACTCGGGGAGGCCAGTTACTGACCAAGTGTGAGCCTTTGTTAATAGTCTTCCTCTCAATCAAGGGGTAATGTAAGTTATTTCTGGTGGATATTTGGCTGGAACAGGATATCGTAGCGTGTTTTTAAGATCCTCAGCGGATTTGCCTGCTATAGTACTGATAAGACAGTGAGTGGGTTGTAACATGGGAACCTGGAAACTGGAATGGGCTTAATGACTGAAAGTAGAACAGGCTTAGAAGCAGGCTAAGGTGTAGAGGCAGGCTTGAGAGAGGAGACTGGAACTGGGATAGACTGTGTGACTGGGCAAGCTCTGCGACTGCATCTGGAACAGGGGCAAGCTCTGCAACTACGACAGGGGCAGGCTGTATGACTGCAACTGGAACAGTGAAGACTCTGCAACTGGAAAAGGAGCAGGCTCTGCGACCGCAACTGGAACAGGGGCAAGCTCTGTGACCGGAACAGGTGCAGGCTCTGTGACTGCGACTGGAACAGGGGCAGTTTCTGCGACTGGAACACAGGCAGGCTCTGTGACTGCAACTGAAACAGGGAAGACTCTGCGACTGGAACAGGGGCAGGCTGTGCGACTGCTTCTGGAACAGTGGCAGGCTCTGCAACTGGAACAGGGGAAGGTTCTGTGACTGTAACAGGGGCAGGCTCTGTGACTACAACTGGAACAGAGGCAGGCTCTATGACTGGAACAGGGGCAGGCTCTGTGACTGCAACTGGAACAGAGGCAGGCTTTCTGACTGGAACAGGGACAGTCTCTGCAATACAAACAGAGGCAGTCTCTGTGACTCAAACTGGAGCCAGTGTGCTGACTTGAATTGGAGCAAGCATATTAAACTGAACTGGAGCCAAGCAGGCATGGAGACTAGAACTGGCTGGAAAACTGGAACAGACTCTTTGACTGGTGTGGGCTCTGAAACTGGAATAGGCTTTGAGGCTTGAACCAACTCCAGGATTAAGTGGACACTGTAACTGGAGCAGGCTCTGTGGCTGTGACTGGAACAGGAGTGGCCTCTGTGGCTGTCACTGGAGCTGACTCCAAGACTGTGATTGGAACTGGAGCAGGCTTTGCGACTGGAACAGGGACAGGCTCAGTGACTGCAAGGGGACAGGTTGTGTGACTGGAACTGGGGCAGTCTCTGCGACTGGAACTGGGGCAGTCTCTGCAAGTGGAACTGGGGCAGTCTCTGTGACTGGAACTGGGGCCAGTGGGCTGACTTGAATTGGAGCAGGCATGTTAATCTGAACTGGAGCCAAGGCAGTCATAGAGACTAGAACTGACTGGAAAACTGGAACAGGCTCTTTGACTGAAGTGGGCTCTGAAACTGAATAGGCTTTGAGTCTTGAAGAAACTCCAAGACTGTGGGGACAAAGTAACTTAAACAGGCTCCATGGCTGTGACTGGAACTAGAACAAGAGCAGGCTTCAAGACTGTGACTGGAATTGGAGCAGGCTCTGCAACTGTGAATGAAACTGGAGTAGGCTCTGAGACTGTGACCAGAACTGGAGCAGGCTCTGATGCTGTGACTGTAACAGGAGCAGGCTCTGAGCTTAGCAGAATGGAACTGGCTTGGAGACTAGTACTGCTTTGCTCTATGCGATTGAAGCTAGTGTGGTCTCTCAGTGCAACAGGGACTGGCTCTGTGGCTGGAACAAACTTTGTGGCTTAGGCTAGAACAGACTGTGAGGCTGAGGCTGGCACATGCTGTGAAACTGGAAACAACTCTGTGGCTTGAACAGGTACAGGCTTTGTAACTGGCTCTGTGACTATGGCTGGAGTGGGTTCTGGTTCCATGACTATGGCTGGAGTGGGATCACTATGACTGAGAATGACTGGGAAACCAGCTGTGAAGCTTGAACAGGCTTTGAAGCTAAAACAGGAATGGAATGTGAGTCTGGAACAGTCTGAACACTGTCTCTTTAGATTGAACTGGGTTGGAGATTGGCTCAGGGTGAATTGTCAGCTCAGGGGTAGGCTCAGACTTGGGTTCAGGCATGGGCATGGTTATGGGTTTTCGAGCAGATGCCTCCTTCTCGGCCACTGGAGGGAGCTCTGGAGCGGTCGCTTCCTTGGCCACTTTAACTGTGGTACTGGATCTTGGTTGACCTCTGGATCGATCTCTATGAATGGCCTGGTAGATCCATTTTAACATCTCACCAAAACTTTCGGGGTCATTGACACAAGGTTTCTCCACTGTTAGGAGGTACCTGGCCCATAGGTGGGATGGCCCTGTGAGTCAGCAGACCATGAAGTTCACCCAGACACTCTTGTGAGGCTTGGACTCCACCAGTCTTTCACAGACTTGATGGCATTGAAGCAGAAACCCATTGGGTGCATAATCCACACCATTGTAGGGTGCTGGGACATCCATCCACCAGTGGTGCAGAAAATAGTTGATATGGTGTACATGAAGACTTCCTCCCTTAATCCTGCTGCATCCATGGTCTGGTGAAGCATTCTGTTAGATATGCAGGGTGTGGCTGTACACATGTGCAGGTAGGAGGTGGCAGTAAAGGCAAATGTGTGTATTAAATCACTAAGACAGAGGAACTGAATTGGCAGGCAAAGGCATAATCCATAAAGAAGCAAAAGTGTTATTTTAACTTATTACTTTGATCAATTGTAAAATGTTAACATGCTGGTGAATATCTTCTTTTTGCTGCTGGTGCCATCTGGTGGCTATCATAAATACCATTACTTTACTCTAATTTACATTAGAAACTCTACAATACGTATATTTAACCAATAGCTATGTATGTTCTTATACAAAGAAATGAGACCAAAGTGCCCTTTAAATGCACTTTAATTATATATATATAGATTGTCTTGCATCCAGTTTTATAATTGTAGAATTAAAAAAAAACAACAACCAACCAACCATCCATACAACCAAACAACAACAAAACCTAATTTGGCTAGCTTCCTGTAAGGTGAAGCTAATGGAAGTGTGTGTAAAATTAATTTGTCTTAATATGATACATATGTCTTCTAAATATGGTGCATGTACTGTATGTAAAACTGCATGCACATAGCGATAAACGTGGGAGACTATTGAGCCAAAGGTGATGCCTGGGTCCAATCTTTTGTGAAATCCCAATGACCAGGATTTCTGAGGTGTGTGCCAAATTTCATGAGATATTGAGCATGGTGAGCACCTTAATAATACCACAAAGTTTATGGATTTTTTTTTAACAGATCCAGTAGGTCCCTTCACACACTCATGGTGCTTGGGCCCTAATTAAAATGACAAAATTTCACATCTATTTCCTCTTATACACTTTCCAGTTCACATTACCAACAGCTAATAAATTACAAAATTAAAATAAAATTTAAATTAAATTAAATTAAATAAAAAACACCCTTTGTTTAAAAGCCTAATTACAAATTTAGGAAATTTAATATTTAATTATATTATCACTATATAATCGCATTAGAAAAAGCATAAGTTGTATAGTATTTATATAAATTATATTAAGTAAAAAAGTGCTTAGAGTAGTATAGTATGTGGTATGAATCACTGTTGTATATGTGTGTTTAAAAACAAGTATCTAAAAAAGTGCATTGTATAATTTTTTTATTTCACAGTAATGTATTTAATATGTACATCTCATTCATCTCAAACCTAGTTGTCTCCTTAGATAAAGCATTGATTGTTGGAGACTTTAATATTCACTTCGATGACCCAGA
>JAQQZR010001205.1:0-11769 GCA_030068235.1 Notoglanidium macrostoma | reverse complement strand
TCAGAAGACTTTGTTTTTAGGCTGGAGCAGAAAATGTATGCACATGTTCAAAACTACTGTTTATAGTTTTGTATTAGTTTTCAAAAATATACAATATTCTTAAAAAAATTTAAATCAGTGTTGGTTCAGATACATCCACTGTTTCCCATATGCATTGAGTTATTTGTGGCGGCCCGACGCCTTATCAATACTGACCGCCTATTATACTCCCGTTGTATTGTGTCTAGGGAGACATGGAAGTAACACACGCCTAGGTATTGGAAGAAATGACTGATTGAATTTACAGTCACGTCAGATGTAACAAAGAAAAGAACCACAACAATCCCAAAAACATTTATCTATTTCCTGCTACGGTGGATGGCAGACCATGCCAAAGGAAATAAATAAAATAACTCCTGTCCTGCCTAATCTACGTCTACCTTCCCCAAATATACAAGGAGAGGCACACACCCCAAGCTAGTGCCTCTATACAGATGATATTTTCCTGCATGAAAAATGTATAGGCACATGTGTAGTGTACCTGTCCACACATTGCAGAGGGAACTGCTAAACAAGAGAGTTAAAAGCAATCATTATTTGTGAGATAATAACTAACAGCGTTCTAGATGATTTTCTCTGCTACCGTAAACAACAAGCTGATGTTCTCTAAACAGCAGCATTTGTCTGGCAATCACAACATCTGGGACATGCTAACACAACCCTCTTTTTAAATTAAACATTTCCAGGTCATGTTCAATTAAATTTTGTTTGTATAGTGCTTTTAGCAGTTTTACAAAAATATATAAATTCTAGTTATAAATTCATGAACCTGTAAATTTATCCATGAATATACACTGCCTGTACAAAAAAAAAAAGTCACCATCTGGATTTAAAAAATAAACTGCTGAATTCACGGCTATGTTCAATAGTGACTGTAAGAGCATTTCCACACCCACAATGTGAACTCAAGGGATTGGGACTAAACAGCTGTGTGGCCTTAAGAACACCACTGATCAGTGAGGCTAATCAGGAAAAAAAAGGCTTCAATTTTCAAGGAAGCATAATGATTGGACTCTGGAGCAACGAAAGGTCATGTGGTCTGATGAGTCCAGATTTAGCCGGTTCCAGAGTGATGGGGCATCAGGGTAAGAAGAGAGGTGCATGAAGTGATGAACTGTGGGGGCAGTGCTATGATCTGGGGTTGCTGTAGTTGGTCAGGTCTCGGTTCAGCAATGTTATGTGCCCAAAGAATGAGGTCAGCTGACTACCTGAATATACTGAATGACCAGGTTATTCATCAGTGAATTTCTTCTTCCCTGATGGCACGGGCATATTCCAAGATGACAATGCCAGGATTCATTGGGCTCAAATTGTGAAAGAGCGGAGCAGGAGACATCATTTTCACACATGGATTGGCCACCACAGAGTCCAGACCTTAACCCCATTGAGAATCTTTGGGATGTGCTGGATAAGAATTTGCGCAGCGGTCCGACTGTCCCATCATCTCTACAAGATCTTGGCGAAAAATTAATGCAGCTCTGGATGGAAATATATGTTGTGACATTGCAGAAGCTCATCGAAACTATGCCACAGAGAATGTGTGCCGTAATCAAAGCTAAAGGCGGTCCAACAAAATATTAGTGTGACTTTTTTGGACAAGCAGTGTATATCCATAATGAGCAAGACTGTGGAGACGGTGGCAGGGGAAAAACGCCCTGAGATGATACAAGGAAGAAACCTTTAGAGGAACCGGTCTCAAAAGGAAACCCATCCTCATTTGGGTGACTCTGGGTAGTACGATTACAATTAACATGCTTCTATAACTGTGTGCATTGTAGAAAGGGTCAGGATCACTGGTATCTGAGGTAGCATGTGCAGCTCGGGTAGAGGGAAAGAGAAAAACAGAATGCTGTGGTATTCTCGGGTATGCTCATTGTCATGTAATGGTTAGGAACAGTGTATATTGTGTGCTGAGTGCAAGCAGGAACGCTGGTAAGAATAGTTATAACTAGGGAGATACAGAAGGTAGTACAGACCTGAGGGTACCCAGGGACGTAAAGAGGCCAGCCACTCCACAGTCAACAAACCTGAGTGAACAGCTGAGTGGAGGGGTGACGGCATCCAAATATCCCAGTTTACCAGAACACTTCATGCCTGAGAACACTCCAGATCTGATCTTTGCTTAAGTCTGTTCCATAACTGAGGGGCTTTGTAAGAGAAGGCTCTGTCCCTTGCTGTAGCCTTCACTATTCAAGGTACCAACAAACCTGCACTTTTTGATCCTATTCATGCCGTATGATAAAAGAACAGAAGTTCACTCAGGTACTGTGGTCCGAGACCATTCCGTGCCTTATCGGTCAACAGTCATATTTATTTTATTTTAATTTAGAAGTTTGATGGGGAGCCAATACAGTGTAATTAAGATAGGCGTGATGCGCTCATATCTTCTTGTTCTAGTAAGGACCCTCGCTGCTGTATTCAGGACCAACTGGAGCTTGTTTATGTACCTATTGGAATATCCAAACAGTAAGGCATTACGATAATATAACCTAGAGGTAGCAAAAGCATGAACTAGTTTTTTAGTTAATTGTGTAGTGATATATTTCTTATCTTAGCAGTATTTCTGAGATGAAAGTAATAATATTATCTACACGAGCTTGAAATGAGAGACTGGAGTCAATAATTGCACCAAGGTCTTTTACGTCTGCACATGGTGAAACAGAAAGGCCATCCAGAGTTACTATGTAATCAGAAAGCTTACTTCTCACTAAGAAAACATACTTTCTTATATTTTTCCCCATGATTCATTAAAAGCTCTTATCATTGGTATTTGATGGTGTCAGAGTTATTTTTTGTTTAGCTGATACAGAACCATTGTTTATTTGTTTTAGATTTTAGATTTAAATGTTCAAAACTGAATTAACACAAGTATACTGATTCTAGTTTTTTATTATTATTATTGTTGATTTTGATAGTAGTAGTAATTATTTTTAAAAAATAATTTCAAAAGGTGACTATTTCAAAGGGCGTGTTCCACTTTTTACTGTTATGGTGTGCCCGAAAATATGGCAACCACTACCCAGAACGTGATGTGCAATGATGTTTCCCATTCTCTATAAGGGTGTTACTTAATTCAGAACAAAATAGTGTGTGTCCTGGCTTGTATACCTATTGGAATCCAGGAGCAATGTGGCGAGCTGGATTCCCTCGCTTCTGAACTATGATAAGGAATGTGAAACTGGGAAGGTAACACATTGTATATCCATTATTAATATTAACAGTATTGCTGAAGGATATTTCTCCTGGCTATAAAAATTCCCTTGAGAAGTAAATTGGGTTGTCTGCCTGAACAGAGCCAGATTTTTCGTCTCCTCTTTACTTGTCAGGGCATAATGAACAGAGATTTTGCTATAATTTTTATAAGAACTTTTTTTCCCCATTTATATTTATGTTTATGTTACAATATAGTCATGAAACAAAAGATCAAATGGTACTTGTCAAAACTGCATTTAATTATTTTTTTTCCAGACTTACCACTGCTCAGACTGGGGGAAGAGTTTAACTACAAGTAGTAATGTCAACAAGCACCAGCATAGTTATATGGGAGAGAAGCTGCATCACTGTGCACAGTGTGGGAAGAGATTTACTCAGCAGAGTCATCTTCAACAGCATGAGCACATTCACACAGGAGAGAAGCCGTATCACTGTGGACAGTGTGGGAAGAGTTTTACTTTTCAGAATACTCTTCGGCGGCATGAACGCATTCACACAGGAGAGAAGCCGTATTCCTGTGGTCAGTGTGGGAAGAGTTTTACTCAACAGAATACTCTTCAACGGCATGAACGCATTCACACAGGAGAGAAGCCGTATCACTGTGGACAGTGTGGGAAGAGTTTTACTCAGCAGAGTAATCTCCAACAGCACAAGCTTATCCACACTGGAATGAAACCATATTACTGTGGACAGTGTGGGAAGAGTTTTACTCGGCAGAGTCATCTCCAACAGCACAAGCTTATCCACACTGGAATGAAACCATATTACTGTGGACAGTGTGGGAAGAGTTTTACTAAGTTGAGTAATCTCCAACAACACCAGCGTATTCACATAGGAGGTTAGCCATATCATTGCTCCCAGCATGGGAAAAGTTTGTGACCCAAATGCCTTTCTAAGCCATCAGCAATCATACAGTATAGAAGCTGTACCTCTGGAGACAATGTGGACGGAGCTATACATATTCATGGTCATTAATGAACACAGGGGCTGTAACATAAAGCCATCAGCTCTTGACCTATGAATTTGTCAAATTAAGATTTCTTTTTTTAATGGGAGGTAAAGTGAAATTCAGGAATAAAACTGTAACGTTCTAGTAATAGCAGTGGTAGCTCACTTGTTAAGACATAGAACTAGTGATCAGAAGGTTATGTGTTCAAGTCCCAGCGCTGCCAAGCTATCACTGATGGGCCCTTGAGCAAGGCCATTAACCCTCAACTGCTCTGTTGTATAAATGAGATATATGAAGTTGCTCTGAATAAGGATGTCTGAAAAATGACGTAAATGTAAAAGTAGTGATGGGCACATGCATCTTCATAAAGATTTGAAGCTTTCGAAACAGTTGAGTTGTGTGAAAATGAAAAGTGATTCATTTCACAAGGCTTCAAATGCTCACGAGACACCTGCTAGTGTCTGAACAGTTAAATTCTAATTATTCAAAGCAGATATAAATGTGCATGTACGACTTTGTCAACCAGTATTGCAAAGGGTCCTCAGATGTTGGAATGTTGGACTCCCTTAAAATAGCATTGGACCTCAACGGTGACATCAATAATATTGTGTCTTCCAATGGTTTGTCATCATTGTTGGTGTCATTGTAGAATCATTGTACAGGCTCATCTTTTTGTTCTGGAGTAATAAAGTTCACTTTCTGCAACTTCAACCTTTTTGTCTCCACCTGAGTGATTTAAGGTTTATTTTCCACGTCATTATTTTTGGTGATCCCAACATGATTTGGGCTTGGATTGTCTTCAGCTGCTTGTGGACAGATTTCTGGGCTGACGTGTACAAGTGTGTGATCATAAATAAGGTAAGCAATATTTTGCTTTTAATCTAAGATAACTTGTGCAGTTGGGCCTCAGAGCTGGGCACAGCTGTGGGAGGACTAAATTCCTCCAAATTAATGAAATAGCACATTTTAAGTAAAGGTGAAGTTGCACACGATTCTTGCATGCTGAAACCTGCTGTATCCACTAAGCAGAAGCTTTCTGTTTGGTGGATGGCAGGCCTAATAAGCCTGTAAGGATACAGGTTGCGTGTAACAAACCTTACGGATACTGTAATGAAGTTTTAGAGAGCTGAATTGGTATGTCCCCCAAGAAGGGTTGTAAAAGCCTATACAGGAAATTTAGGTCACGTCATGTCGAGGAAGTGTATTGACGTGGTGTCTGTTTTGTGTTAAAAACCTATACAGAGGTGATCATTTATTCTCCGCACAAGATTAATGAAATGCTTGAGAATAGTGGGTTTGTTTTGACAGGCCCATAGCCTCCAGTATCTGACTTTGCTTACTTATCTAGATATTACACTGAGAAGATGCACTACTGTTACTGTTAATCCCACAAAATTGATTCCGTTCCAATATGAGAGGAAACCTCATGAGTGTGTAGCAGAGCCACTGAGGTTTTTAAGGCTAAGGCCAGACGGAATCTAACCCATTAAAAGATGCAGCTGTAACTTATTTTGTGGACGGAATCATTCAGGCTATTCTGTAATTCAAAGAGAGCATGATGAGTCTTTTATTAAAGAAAAGGCTGAAATGTGTACACAGCCATGATCAGCCCAACTGGCTGAGTTAAAGGTCTTAACTGAGGCCTGCGAACTAGGAGATAAAGTTGTAGAAATTTATTAACTGTGTCCACGTTTGAGCAGAATTTCGTGATTTTGTTATTTTCCTGGTTTCACCCAAATGCTACAATAACAAGACATGTAACACACCAATATATATTTAAATAGTGGGAATACTTATTCTAATATACCAATCTGAACCTCTGAGTCAGACACATGACTTTGACATCTCTCTTTATCATTAGCAAACAGAACCAAAACACAGAGGCATTGTATTTTATTGTTGTGAAGAAAATAGTGCCTTCAGCCACAGGGCCAAGTGCCTGTGTGGAAGGATGAAAAATAGATGGCGCTTTCAAGACCGATGGATCTGTCTCATGAGAGCAGACAGACCTGCAAGAAAAGAAGCAAAATCGTATTTTGTATGCTGCAACAATGGGTGCATCAGTTTGAGAGTTAGAGATTTTGTTCATGTTGGTACAAACTGTGGATCAGCTGATAGTGATATTTGTGAAATCATCAATGCAAAGTACCCGCTAGTAAAAATATTACAGTGGGCTGTGTTTCATGAAGTGCTGAGGTGTTGCACCATGTATTGCTGCGGTTTGGTACTCTGTATTATGATTCGGTCACAATGGATTTTAAATAAAGCAATCAAAATGTGACAGACGTGAAGAATTTCACAAAATTTTGGTTTAACAAAAATATTGCATTCACCTTTAAGGAATTGCAGCCATTTTTACATTTTTACAAGTTTTTTTCTTAAATTTGTTCTTAAGAAAGTACCTAAGAAAAGTCTGTCAGATTCATGACGTGTTCTTAAACTGCAGCTGTGTTCTTATGTTAATGAATCCCATTGTCTTTGTAAATAGAAAGTGGGTGTCTGTTGTTCAAAATTAGCATATGGAAACGCCCTGTCAATTCCCATAAAAGGGCATGAGAATGGAGGGCTGTATGCAGAAATCCCAAAGAAAAGCTGAGCGAGAAATTAAGAATGCCACAATGAAGATCTAAAGAAGATGGATCACCGGAATCCAAATGTAACAAAAAACTTCAGTAGTTCTGACAGCAAACAAGCAGTCATATTAATTAATTTCAGCACTGGGTAAAAAAAAATTAATAAATAAAAATTTAAAAGATGCATGAGATGCTTTTAGTTGTTCAGTGAATACTGTGTGCGGACAAGAGAACACAAACAGATGTGAATTGAAGTTTTAGTGGAGTGTTAATTTGTTTTTAAAAAGACCATAATGCTTTGTAATATAATGCAACTTTCTTCTTAAGAACAGTTGGTAAATTTGTGGTCAGATTGTGGTCATTAAAGGTTTATTCATGGAAACGTTGCATATAAAAGATTTTTAAAAATGTGTTTTTTTTACGGTAAATAATTACTGATCATCTGACATTTCATGTGAAGGGGGAATGGTGTAACAGATTTGGTGGAAAAACACTGTCATTGACTTTTGCGCTGTGTTTTTTTTGTGTACAATTACATGAAGACTCAAGGTATTTAAATGCCGTGAAAAGTCCTTCGGTGTATAACTGAGTACTAGCACAAGATCTGTGTACAACAAACGTGAAGAGCACAACCTTTGATTAGTAGTCCAACCAAAGAGCAGTGTCTAGTGTACACAACAGCTGAATTGACAGAGCTAGCTAAAAAAAAAAAAAGGATAAAATGTAAGCAAAGACAAATTGTAATTTTGTAGCGAAGAAGTAAAGTGCCTGGGGTGAAGGTGAAAGTTGAGGGGCACTCAGAAATCCATCCTATTGGAACATAAACCAGAAATAGTAGCCAACATGTTATTCTTTTTAGGAATGGCCAATCACCCTACAGGGGACATGTGATTTCATTTTAATTGCAGTCCCGCTGCAAAAAATGGTCATGGAATGGGACATCATCTACGCATTTCCAGATAAAGCCGCAGACTGAGTCTGCGTATTCATCAATGTTGTCCGCAGCCATGCGAAACATTTCCCAGTCCGCGTGATCAAAACAGTCCTGTAGCATGCATTCTGATTGGTCCGACCAACAGTGCACCGCCCTAAGGGTTGGAGCTTCCTGTTTCAGCTTCTGCCTATAGGCAGGCAGGAACAGAATGGAGCAATGATCTGATTGGCCGAATGGGGTGCAGGGGAGGGCTTTGTACCCATTCCGTAAGGAAGTGTAGCAGTGGTCGAGCAGCCGCTCTCCTAGTGTGTTGAACTGGATGTGTTGATGGAGTTTTGATATAACTTTCCTCAGGTTGGCGTTGTTAAAGTCCCCGGTCGTGATAAATGCCGCCTCTGGGTGTGCGGTTTCATGACTGCTGATTGCGTTATACAGTTCCCCGTGTGCTTGGTCGGTGTCGGCTTGTGGGGGAATGTAGACAGTCATAATAATGACTGCTGAAAATTCCCTCGGTAGCCGGAATGGTCAACACACAAGCATCAGATACTCCAAGTCCGGTGAGCAAAAGTACTTTATCAGGTGCACGTTCGCATAATCACACCAGTTGTTGATCATGAAGCACATGCCGGCGCCTCTGCTTTCCCCAGTTAGCTCACGTGACCTGTCCGCGCGGTGCACGGAGAACCACAGGAGATGAATAGCAGAGTCCGGTATCTTATCTGACAGCCAGGTTTCTGGCTGATTTCTGTCAGATCGCGCATCAGTCCCGCGTCTCTCACTGGAATGAGATCCGTGCCCAAAGTTCGCATAGCTTGTTCTCCAGAGACTGCACATTAACCAGTATTAAGCTGGGGAGTGGTGGTCTGTTAGCGTGCCGTCACAGTCGAACCAGAATGCCGGATCTTCTGCCTCTACGCCGGCGTTTGCGGGTTCCAGGGACCCAGGACAAAGGCATCTCAGATGAGATGAATGGGGGGTCTACAAACGGAGGATCTGTGTTCCAAAATTTAAACTCCTGGAGATGGTAAGTAAGTCCAGCTCTTATGTCCAGTAAGGTTTGGTGATCGTAAACAAAAGACATAATGTGTTACTAGTGATGAAATAAAAGAAAATTAGAATTAAACACAAAAAAAAAACACTGTTGCTTGCGGGAGCTCACGACGAGGCTGCCATACTCTGCGCCATCTTGCCACTTCTTGCCTTGCATGCGCTGACTTCAGGAACTAATTTTGACAAATGCATGATGAACGGGTTATGACAATTTGTTCTGCAGCAGAGCTGACTATTTGCAAATGAACAAGTGTTAATCCAGCAGAATGTATGGTGATGCCAGAAAATGGAATAACCCATGGGGAAATGACGCAGCCAATGAGACAGCCAAACAAGTGGCGGTTATGCATATGCAGCTGCCTGCAGTGATGGAGGTTGACCAAATTGCAAAAGTTGAAGATGAATAAGGGGAAGATGGATGCACAGCCAAACTAACATCTCTTGGAAAAACTCATAAAATGGAATCTGTATGAATAAAAGTGTGTGGGGAAAGACGCAGGGCCATAATGTGAAAGGGATTTGGAGAAGTGTGAAAACCCATTTTGTGGCCCCACTCTCTGTTTTAATCACACTAATATGGTACACACATGGCCTAGATTGTGTAGGGGGGGATGAGTGAAAAAGAGATCAGGATTTGTGGTGGTCACCATTTCTGACGGCAATGATGGACAAAACACTGAGAGACAGTACAGTATGCACACAGTACAATATAAGGAATTCATTTACAGCCCTGTTAGGCACAATACCACCTCCTGATGGCCTATTTAGACATCTAGTGATGGATTATATTGACATGCAACCCCAAGTAGTAGAGAAGTACCGATACATATTTATAGTGGAAGACCGATACAGTGGATGGGTGGAAGCCAACCCTGCAGCAAAGAATGACACAATGATGACAACTAAGTTTTTCTGAGAGAAGTGGTGTTTGTGCTCCTGTCACCTTGTTAGGAAACGTAGTGATGTTTGATGCAGAGACAGTGGTCCAGTGTGTTGTTATCCCTGGTGGGACAATTTATATGCTGTTTATATTTTGGTAGTTTGTGGTGCAATTTTGCTCTGGTAAAGACCTCAAGGATTTTGAAAGGTGAATCCATATGTTTTTTGCCAAGAAAATTATCGGGTGTGCTTGTGTTTGCAGTGCATCATTCATGCTGGTCTGAGGTGGGATGTAAACACCGACTAGTATAAAGGAGAAAAACTCTTATAGTGAATAAAACAGCTTGAAGTTTTTGAACAATGTCTCCAAGTTCGGGCTGCAGTGTTTACTTAGCTGGATGGAACTTGGATAGTTTTAAACTAAAAAATACTTTAGTTTCTTTTTAAAATAGTTTTAGACTAAAAAAGGATATTTATTTTGGCTGTAAAAAATCTCGAGGAGCTATTTTAAGAGACTGATACTGATTTTTTTTTTTTTTTATGAAATTGTAATAAACCAAATGTAATAACTCATAACTGTTATTATTTGATTCATAAAGTTTTTTGCTTGAGGATTTTGTTTCTCTGAGAATCTTTGTTCTCAGAGAAGTGTCACACTTGTTACAAGAAAATTGAATGCCTAACTAGGTTGTCCACCTGAACACAACCATCTGTTTCATCTTGTTTGCCTCATCAGGGTACTATAAGCAGAGATTTTGTAATAATTTTTGTTGTCAAATAATTTTTAATTTATGATGCGGTTACAATTTAGTCATGAAATAAAAGGTCGTCCGCGAATACTTATCGTCAAAATGTTCATTGACAAAATTAACACCAGTGGTCCCTACATGTTGCACAGAATAATTTTTGTTGAAAAAATTTTAACTGGTGGTCCCCACATGTTGCACACTCTTCCTCTATTCCGTCATGTAGGATCTCCAAGAAACTTTCTGGGTTTGTGAAAACTGGTGAAAAACTATCTGGAGTGAACTGCCTGATAAGTATTCCTTCTCCCATGTAAGTAATTGGGTTTGATTAACCAAACACACACGGTACAAACAAAAACAAAGAAAGTACTAGAGAGTGTACCAAGGCTGCCATCCACTGTGTTATCACAACTGAATGCATGTGGGGTTGTCTGTAAGGGTTGATCATCTCTTGACAGATCAAGTGATTGATATTTTGCCCATTCATGCCAATTTTAAGGACACAATGAATGCTAGCGACTGGTAGGAGAGTAAAGCAGAGGTCATTGGGCAAGCTCCATTACAAAGGGGCAGTTTCCAGCACATCTTGATGTCACATGATGTCAGTTCAGTTAGAGCTGGTACCTGCAGTCACAGGAAAGCTGTTTGAAAAATGTTTAAAATCAGACCAATACCCTTTGCTAAGGATTCCTCAATTTTGTGGGTCAATTCACAACATTTATATTAGGCTATAGCTCATCACAATCCTTTGAACAGCAACATCAAATATAATATAATGTAATTTCTGGGGTCAGCATGGTGGCTTAATGCCAAAAACAAGTACTAGGATAGTAACCATGTTATCGTATTCTTATTGAATTATTTGTGTTTTGGTCTGAAAATACTGTCAAAGGCTTTAATTTCTATTTTCTTGTGGTAGTAAGATATAAGAATATAAACAAATTGCACAGTTTTTCATTTATTTATTGTTTATTTTATTTACATACACAAACCTAAAGGCTACATAATACAAACAGATAGAGGTGAATGCTGTGGGTAAGAAGAAACAGTAGAGCATGTTTCTGTCTTCATGACAGAAGACATCTAATTCAAAACCTCAGAAAGATAAAAGTACACTTTGATCTAATAGATATTGTACAGAAGAATTCAAGAAATGAGTGTTGTAGTAAATCGTATTTCAGTTTCTCTGAACTCATAACTCATTTAATCGATTTGATTTAAAGACTAGACATGCTGATTCACACTCCACACCAGGAGGTGGCGGTAATGCACCAATTCTTTGTTTGCCAACCGACAATAAACCTGAAAAAAGAAGAGGAACAACAACATGCTTGGATACGGAGCTTTATATAAGTGAGCGCGCGCTTCTTTCTCCACACGGGCTTC
>JAQQZR010001204.1:0-11773 GCA_030068235.1 Notoglanidium macrostoma | reverse complement strand
AGAGAGAGAGAGAGAGAGAGAGAGAGAGAGAGAGAGAGAGAGAGAGAGAGACAGAGAGAGAGAGAGAGAGAGACAGACAGAGAGAGAGAGAGAGAGAGACAGAGAGAGAGAGAGAGAGAGCGAGAGAGATTTCCTCTATAAAGGAAGTATTGTGAGAAACGCCCTGCAGTTTCAGTACAGTGAAGTCAGGAATCAAGGTTGACATCTAACAGTGGCCGTGTTCCCATTAACCTGCTTAATGCATAATTTGAAACTGCGAGTAACAGAAAAACATGTGAATTTTAAAACAACTCTCAAATATCTTTCACTCGCACGAGGTGGTTTTTTTCCAAAATGATTCGATAAAGCAATACTGTACAAAAGTGACACGTTTTTATGCATTTAAGTCACATGACATGAACGGCAAACGGAAACACTACCTTTCTGCAAAAAAGAGTGCTCTGTAAGAGCTATGGTGAGAGGAGGAAACCCAGGTTAATCTGCATAACATCGAGGGTTGGGAACCGAAAGTAGGTTCCAAATTAGAATCGATAAGAAAATTGTTTTTTTTTTTGGTTTTTATTTGGTTTCTGCTTCTCGGTTCCTAAACACTACGTACCTGCAAGGACTATCTGTTGTAGGCAGGTGTTGTGCACCGCACTGAATGCACTTTAGTTACTCCCATTGCTTTTGAGACATTCTAAACAATAATATTTCTTATTAAACATTCGTCCTCCTTTTTTTATTTTTACCTTTATGCTTTAAGCACAACCAGAAACGGTAAAATTCAAACGATCCCCAAGCCTAATAACGTCACTCACTGCCAAAGCATAGGCAGTTGTGTTTTGTCGAAACGATACAATATCGCCTCTATTTTGTGCAAAACCGCAACGGAAACCCGGCTAATTTGGACACATTCCATCACATGACCTTTCAGGGAGCAAAATCAAAAACTGATTGCTTAAAAGCCCATTCAAATAGTTAGCTTTTTGTAACTAGCCACATGCTACATAATCATGTGCTGATAACTTTCATTAAATTCAGAGTATTCACACACTTTATCTCTTTTCAAGTAAAAAAAACGCTGCGCAAAATGAAAGTGTTTTGCTATATCGATATTGCATGTGTGCGTGTGTGTGTTTGCGCACGCGTGTGTTTTTAATTAACATTTGTAAGAGTGAGGCTGCATCAGCATGTACTGTGGTTTCCTGCTTCAGCTCTTCATGGTAAAACACAGCACATATTTTTCACCAACTTCACGTTGTCCAAAGTTTCTGCCTCTACATTCTTACTGAGACACTGAGCGAATATCTTCACCCACACTGAACTCCATCCAGATGCAGATTCCAAAAGAGCTCCGAACATGGTGAACTTCTCAAGTCCCTTCGGAGCGCCGCGAGTCACTGACGTCCGTTCATTCGCCGTGGCGTTTGCTACGATCAACGACAGGTGTGATACGTAAAGCACGGGTACTTTCCGGATTACGGTCGCTAAATTTGTCAATGAACGACATGTTATAGTTTTTTAACCTGATTATGCGTACGTCCATAAGGCGGCACGGTGGTGCAGTGGTGCGCACTGTTGCCTCACAGCAAGAAGGTCCTGGGTTCGATCCCTGGGTCACCCAGGGTGCCTTTCTGTGTGGAGTTTGCATGTTCTCCCCAGGGTTTCCTCCGGGTGCGCCGGTTTTCTCCCACAGTCCACAGACATGCAGATTAGGTCAACTGGCTACTCTAAATTGCCCATAAGTGTGAATGCGAGTGTGTTTGGCTGTTTGTCTGTGTTGGCCCTGTGGTGGACTGGCGACCTGCCCAGGGCGTAAGATGCCGGGATTGGCTCCAGCTTCCCCGCGACCCAGACGGATAAAGCGCTATAGATAATGGATGGATGCATGGATACTCCCATAATGTTGAGGAACATCTGCTTAATTCGAAAAAACTTGCATTGTGATTTTCAGGAAGTGCAAACTTCTGTCCTGAAGTCTTTCCTGTACTGGAAAAAAAAATACTGACACTGGAGACTCCTTCCAAAAAGTTATATAACCTACTGGAAGCTTTTTTTACTTTCTTTCTTTTTTTTTTTTTTTTTACACAGACTAGCATGCTAGCATACTATTGAGGGTTTGAATTGAGGATTCAAGAATTTTGTGAATCGTTCCACCTCTACACGGTGCATCAGCGTTTCTTCAGCGTGCTTCAGAGCAGCTGTTTGGCTCAACACAACAATAGCAGCCTTTCAGAAACACACAGCCTCACCCCGACATCCTCTGATCTCCAGGACAGCGGTGTACCCAAACACCTTCGAAGGCTTCGGTTCAGCCCCACTGCGCACTTCTAAACACAACCATCACCCGTCTGAAACAGGGGGGAAAGATACAGAGAACTGTGAACGCCGTACTGCTGTAAAAGTGCCTCGCCCGATCCCAGTGTGTTAAAAACACCCGACAAGCAGAGCGCTTCATGAAAAATCTCCTTTCCCATCCCCGGGGTGCTTCTACTCTTCTGCAATAAACATCACAGCTTCTGGACCAGGGCCAGCCATTTGCATAGCTCTCAGAGAGAGTAGATTAGCAACTTGCTTTGCCTCTATGTAATAAATTATTCATGTGTAGCCCCTCAGGAGAGATGGCACTTTTGTAAAAGGTGCAAAGTCAACACGCAGTCTCTCAAAAAAGCTGCGTTTCTTCACAACAATATGCTGAACGTGGGAACTGGTTCGGCGGAATTCATTCTGTAACAACGTCGTTTCATAACAATTCCTTCCAGGGCTTGTTCTTTTCTCCCCCCGTACGAGCGCCGACCTTAATAAACGAAAAATGAAGCTAGGTAACGATCCCAAACAGCTGAGCCAAAAGCATGGTGCAAATAAAGAAATAAATAAAGAAATAACGGCTGCAACGTGTGTGTGGCTACAATGTGCAAGGACCAATATTAAACTCGATTATCATAATAATTGCCCAGGCTTCTATTATGGTTTATTAGATTATCATGATGTCTTGACGCCCGAGTGATATTTCAATTCTCGTTTAAGAAGGACACATACATACATTGCATTATAAAGGGGGCCGGCTCACCCTTCCCAGAATCCTCTGCACCGAGTATCGAAGTTCCGATATTCCAAAGATAATCCATCCGGCGATATCCTAGGCCTTACATCTTAAACTGTAACGTGAAACTGAAGACATCTTGACAAAGTATGTGTATTTGAAATTCTTTCTACAGGTTTTCGTATGGTTATTCTGCATGTGATGGACCCGGACCGGCCTCGACCGGCTCGAAGAAAAGAGAAGATAAGGCATATTGTGTTCACAGCTTCCTGGTAGGACACGTGAATGAAGAAAAGGTTCGAGACGGGTTTCAAAGGGATCACGAACAGTGAATCGGTGGAGGATTTGCTGCACAGAAACGTAGCAGGTAGCGGTCACGTGCTTTCAAAACAAAAACAACGCATTGGATTTTGGAAAATCTGCACCCAGCATTCTGTCTATTCTGACTAAGCAAAAATGCTTATTGGCAATCGTTTGGATTGTTCACGGCCATTAATGCGGGCCAACTAAATGTTGCTTGTGGTAATAGATAATAGTCCATGATGTAGACCAGTGACGGTGGAACATATATTTTCATTTGCAAGCAGTATCTTAGTACTAGATTAGTCAAATAATGCGGACTTCTGCTACCATGTCAGTACTGTGGAGGGAAATGACAAGGAAAGAAGTAGCTCTGGAAGTGAACAATTCTACTAAGGATGATATTCTGCCTAATAATATCCCACTTTCCTTAAGAACAAGGAATGTTTGCTTAACTGAATTAAACTTTCTCTATCTGGGTGGCGGCGCGTCTGTTTGTGCTCAACATAATATATATCTATCCATCCATTATCTATAGCGCTTTATCCGTCTCTGGGTCGCGGGGAAGCTGGTGCCAATCCCAGCATCTTCAGGCGAGAGGCGGGGTACACCCTGGGCAGGTCGCCAGTCCACCACAGGGCCAACACAGACAAACAACCACACACACAATCGCATTCACACCTATGGGCAATTTAGAGTGCACGCATGTACGGGGAGAACATGCAAACTCCGCACAGAAAGGCACCCTGGGTGACCCGGGGATCGAACCCAGGTCCTTCTTGCTGTGAGGTGACAGCGCTAACCACCCACATAATATACATAATATAGAGAAATAATGAATGCACAGAGCAGCAAATAATGTCTGGAATGAAAGTTATAAAGTAAAAGTTGAACCGTATAAACCCCACATGAAAATCCATTTATTTTACGATGAAGTGTTTATATTAATATGGCATTCGCATGTTATAACTTATGTACTAAATCAGTGAATGAAACAACCATGAATGAGAAAAGTGGCAAGTATGAAATAAAATGTTTATAAGATAAAATAAAAACTTCCTAAAAATGCCGTCTTCCGATCGGGATGGAGAGCGCATCGTTCCCATCATCAGCTCTATTAAAATACTTCCTTTATAACTAGCCAATGTGAACAGCAAAGTGTTAGCAAAGCAAACCTAATATACAGGAGTCAATTATTCATGATGCTATAAAGCAATAACTAACCTTTGGACATCATGTTTATTACTCCAGTATCACAACACAGCCTTCTTTGTATCATTTCAGCCAATCTACATGACTAGTGTGTGGAACATCGCTCAAGACTACGCCAAAAGTTTGTGCACACCTGACCATCGAACCCATTTTGAACACCTCATAACAGACTTGGTCCCCCTTTGCACTAATAATACCCTCTTCTGCGAAGCCTTGGTCAGGCGAGTGATGTTAGGCGAGGAGGCCCGGCTTTCCGGTGTAGGGAACAGTGAGCAGGGAACCGTTTGGGGCACAGCGGACTGCTATCGCTGTCGGCTCTTTAACGGCTCAGGGCTTAGATAGGATTCAGGTTCACTTGTATGTGACGTAGGTTAAAACACACAGCAAACGAAACAACACTAAGTCACACTTATCGGCGTGCGCACACACTATCAGGCCGGCCTGTCACGTCTACACGATGCAGACAGCGGACAGAGGAAACTACTGTCTTTTTTGATAATTGTATTCCAACTGTTAGCTCCGAAGAGTGCAGAACAGGAAACCTCAACACATCCTTGTTGCAGTAAAGACGTCAAGCCACGTCTATGCGCCATTTTTAAAAGTGTTTTTCAGTTTAAACCAGTAAGAAAGGATTTACATGGTTCGCACTTGCACTTGCGAATGCTTCTTTACCGGGATGTCCGTATTTACATTTTCAATAGATTTTCAGTTCACCTGCAACTTCTGTCTACTTCCAGGAAATCTGTTGCTGATTCATTCATAAATGACGGTAATATTTTCCCTGCCATGAATCATTCTATGGATTTTTAAATCCTCAGACATTTTCACTTCTTCTCCGTCACGCAGAAGGCATCATCAAGGCTTTAGTTGTCACGATTTTCCGATTACTTCCCTGGAATCGTACTACACCTAGCCGTCGTCAATCCTGCCAGGATTATGAATTCTACTTGCTTTCAAATTGAACTCCTTCCTTCCTTCCTAATCACAGCAGGCTTCCTGCATAAACATGCATGTGTGACAGAGGATAACTGTGCAAAAGGAGCATTAAGTAGAGGTCTCTTAGGATCAGTCATTAGGAGTGTGTGTGTGTGCTGCTCAAAAATGTTGGCTCCCTAAAATTATTTGTTTCATTAAAAGAAAGACACTAATGAATGTTTGGCTTTCTGATATGGAACGTTTTCCATTTCAAATCTCACACAATTATCCCGGCGATGTAATTCCGATCTTTTATAATGACGAGCGCATCACAGTTCATTTCATACTAATTGTGTTTACATCAAAAGTCATGAAGCATGTTTGACTATAATCACAAACACGTTAATGTATTAACGTCACCCAACACTTGCTTTGAAGAATAATTAATAGCTAGATGTTGCAGTTCCACCAAAATCTCATTTGATGAAAGAAAAAAAACACAATTAGGCTTTTATGTTTTATGATGCAATAAGACTTTCTCGTCACTTGCTCACCTCTAAAGCTGGGATTACGATTTAGCCAGTTTTTTCTCACTTGAGACTCGCGAATCATGTAGCACGAAGGTAAATAAATCGTTCCAGCGGGGTCACGACAAATTTCTGTCAAGTCACCATGCGGTGTGAGCATCGTCACAATCCAACCGTGCGAAAAAATGAATGGTCCATGGTGCAATACTGGCACAAACCGTGAAAGCATGACATGATGTCTACAATTAATTGAACAATCTAAAGCTATGTCTTTGCACACTTACATACTATTCTAAAATGTTTGTGCGTATTAACCCTAGCTGAAAGTGTTTGAATTAAAAAACAAAAGGTCAATTGTAGATTTCCGCAAAAACCGTGAGTCTGATGAATCTTTAAGTGTTAAGATATTGGCTGGTTCATGACATCACGATGACATTTTATAGACAGACCTTTTCCATACTCCTGCACAGCAACGAATATGTGTCCCGGAATAGACTGAAATCGCTACGGTGTACTGACGGCCGCGCAACGACTACTCTAGAGCAAGACATACATGTGTGTATATAATCAGTATGGGTACGAGTCAATAACTACCTTTCTGTCATTTCTTTCTAGATAGTGCTATCCAACATCAAGATTTTAAGAAAAAAAAGCTTTGAAACACCAATTTTGATTTCAGAGGCACTTTAAGAGGTGCTTCTCTTAAGACGGGGATCCATTACTCACTAAAGAAAATTACAGTAGGTAATTTGGCAGACGCAGCCACGTAACCCAAGCACAAGCCGAATGGAGAGATGGGCAGAGGAAAAGTGGGCAGATGGAGCACAAGTACACCAAAGTGTCTTCCTCACACATCTGAAGGGAACTGAATTGTGTCACAGCACGAATTCTGGCATGAGTTGCCTCTGACTCAAAATATATTCCACTTCCTGTTTCCTGTTCCATGACTTACGTGAGCGGTCCTCACCATGCACAGGCTGCAACTGAGTCCAGGCATTCTGCCCATCCACGTGGTCACAGCATGGTATACATGCTATACTGCACCGCTCTCACAACCCCAACACGGAGTCTGTTCTACTTTACTCTCCAGCCTCCAGACCGAGCTTTAACTTCGATGTTGCCGACAGACGCTCATGTTCTCATTTGGCCCTTTATCCAAAATGTGTGTAAAATCTCCAAGTGCTGTAAACCTGTTTATGTCCATAATGACAATAAAGATGCTATTAATTACGAACATAATCTACTAAAGCTGGTTTTAGACCGACACGTCACTCACTTGTCACTCTGTACGAGACAATCCCGATATAATCTTGGCTGAATTTATTAACAGACTCTATGCTTTTATGCTTCTCGTGTTCACGCAGTAAAAACAAGAGGCAAAATCACTGCTTTGCTAGGCCCGCCCCCTTCTCCGCTAGAAATGATCAGATGAATATAGCCACATTCTCAAATTCTCTTTATTACATCTATCCAGAGAGCTTAAATAGTTTCAACTGGAGATATTTCATTAATACAGGGGTGTCTAGGAAGGACATGAATCACACGAGCTGGAAATTCGCTGACAAATGGATGTGAGTGATGTTGATTGAGCCGGTAGTGAGCTCACCAGGGTGAGTTAAAAAGTCATTATTTGGGATGCGTTGCTATTCCGAGCACACTAAATGACCTAACTACTTACAAAATCCATCCTAATGTGTGTGTGTGTGTGTGTGTGTGTGTGTGTGTGTGTGTGTGTGTGTGTGTGTGTGTGTGTGTGTGTGTGTGTGTTCACTGACCAACAAATGGCTTTTGAGCAAATTCCGATAGCCGGCTGGTTGGAGGTAGCTAGCACAATTACATTAACCTTTTCCTTTAAAACCTCTCAACGTTCCACTTTTTGATGTTCGGGGCTACAGACTGTACTGCAGCCAGCCAGCAGGGGCACTAGACCTGTGGGGGCTACACTTTTTAGAGATGAGACACAATCCATTTTTAACACAGGCAATGATTTCAACCTATATGAAAAAGAAATAAGGATAAAAGCTGATAATCACAGTCTCATGCCAGGTTCAGAATACATAAATTCAGCCTGATTTTGACACAATTTTGTCACGGCTGACAAATTTCCAGAATCGGGCCCAAATATGAACGTCGGGAATGACGAACAGGCCTTGTAGTGTGACATAACCGGGGAACAACGATGGGACGCGTCACGACACCCTGAAGAAAAGTCTAGAGTGTCAGAATTTTCCCACCTCGTTCGGCAACTCCTATGACATGTTTGAACACTGATTGGTCGAGCTCAAGCTCGTAGTGTTGCCAGTCTCCTGACCACGGCAAGAACTTATGGTACTAATCTGACACGGTGTCCATCGTGAAAGGCAAGAATATTGTGTGGTCTGATCCCGGCATAGTCTAGTTATCTCAACTCACGACCAACAGATTTGTTTATAACGTGAGATTTACTGTGACAGCAAAATGGCATGGTGCAAGGCCAGGTTAAGTGCTGGGGATTTCAGTAGAGGAGAGCTGTGAGTGATCCTGCACCACAGTAAGCAAACTCAGTGTGTGACAGAGCAAATAATTACAAAGCAAAGTTCTCCGACTTTATGAATAGAGGGAAGAACGTGCCAAGAACTGCAGAAGATTTTTGTCTTTCTCCACTCCTACTACACTCAAGCCTGGGCTTGTCCTGCTGCAGTAACACAGTACAGATATGAGGAGTTTATAAACACATCTGTACTGTGTTGCAAACCAGAATTGCTTTAGGAACAACACACAAGTCCACGTCCCACCCTGAAACCTGCTCCAGTCAGTGCACCTGGCTTAGATCAAATATCACCATTTCTCCTTTCTCATTCAGCTTCCTGTCTGCTAGTCAGGATACATTTTCTACTCTGTCATTTCTGACATTAGTAGAACACTGGCGCGTTTTAAGTGACATCTCACTGTTGTTGTTGTTGGCGTGTCGTCAAGCATGACGTCACATCTGTAACGTTATTCGAAGTTAGCTAGCTAGCCAATTAGCCGGGTTTTGCTTGACAGCTACTAAGGTGAATAATGGCTCCTTCCTGACTTTGTGCCAAAACTGTTCAGAGAGTCTTACCTTCAGGCTTTGAGTTAAGCACATTACAAAAACTGTGCCAAGTGTTTAAACTGATAATAAGCCTTGTACTTCTACCGGAGATGGGTTTTATGTGTTGTATCGCACTTCCGAGCAGCACTACTCCGTCCGTCACCCCTCCCATAGCAGCTCCCTCCACAAGCCGATTAACAACAAGCCTTCAACACTTTCTCTCCAAAAACCGCATGAAAAAAAAAACAATCCAACACTTACCTATTGAATCACTCAGGCAGTAAAACAGCACCAAGAGTTTAAACCAAACCATGTCGAACACATTCATCGCGCGCACATTGACACTGCGAAGGATTGCGTGAGTGTGTGTGTGTGCGTGTGTGTGTTTTTCAGTTTCGATACCTATAAAATCTTAAAGGCACAGCAGCTCGTGTTTACTGCTGCTGTGTCTCTGCGGCGTGACGTCACCGCCAGTGTCAGAGCGACCGGACAACACCGACTCCGAACCGCGTGACGCCAGAGTCAGGAAGCGGGGGCAAGCCCCGCCCCCTACAAGAATCACGTTCGAAAACATCAAAGGAATACTGCATTTATACATGTTTACTTGTTTTTGTTTACATTTTGCCATTGGGGCTTTACATTTTCCTTTTCCTGGAATTTAAATTATGTTTGTAAATAGATAGATAGATAGGTAGATAGATAGGTAGATAGATAGATAGATAGATAGATAGATAGATAGATAGATAGATAGATAGATAGATAGATAGATAGATAGATTTGTTTTATGAATTCTGCATTATTGAGTCAGTACAAAAACATTTTTCGATTTCCAAACATTACTTTGCAAAAATAATGTTACAGAAAAATGTTTGTATGTAAGTAAAGAAAGCAAAATATTACATAAGTACGAAAATATAAGAGAGCACTTTTCAGACAAAAACCATAATGAAGGCTCCTGTGCTTTGCTGCAAAAAAAGCAAGTACAACTGTCAAAGACTCCAGAAGGCAGTTTCTCCAAGATTCTGAGTAAAAACTTACCTGCTCCTTTCCTTATAACACTGCACATATTGTACCTAGGGTTACTATTTTTTTTTATTGTCGTCAAACCAAATATTAGTTATTTACTAATAAAATCTAATATTGGTTTATTACTGTTCATTGCGTGTTGTAATATTTTTTATTAAAGTAGAAAGATTTAATTTCATTTTTTTGAAGCCATCATTACTGCATGTCTTCTGCATAGTACTGTGTATTGGTGTGTTCAAATCTGTAGAATCACAACGCAAAGACTTTTAATATCCACGGAACCTTTTTCTAACGAATGGTGTTACAGTAATTAAATTAAATAAACACCTTCTTATATAACGAAACTTAAATAAAAAATCCCATCCATCCATTATCTATACCGCTTTATCCGTCTGGGTCACGGGGAAGCTGGAGCCAATCCCAGCATCTACGGGCGGGGTACACCCTGGGCAGGTCGCCAGTCCACCACAGGGCCAACACAGACGAACAGCCACACACGCTCGCATTCACAACTATGGGCAATTTAGAGTAGCCCGTTGACCTAATCTGCATGTCTTTGGACTGTGTAAAGAAACCGGAGCACACGAAGAAAACCCACGCATGCACGGGGAGAACATGCAAACTCCGCACAGAAAGGCACCCTTGGTGGCCCGGGGATCGACCTCAGGACCGTCTTACTGTGAAGCGCCAGTGCTAACCACTGCACATGCCACCTAAGTAACAAATAATAATAGTAATTTGACAATTTTGCATACCAAAGTCGCCATCATGTGGTCAAGATGCATACTACATACGTAAATGTGTGTTCGCATAGGTAATTATAGCCCTTCCTATTTAAATTCTTTTTAAAGATATTATTCAGAGTTTTCTTTTTTTTTTAAAGATAATTTAGATCGATACAAGTCATTAACCTGTTATACTTATCACATAGTTTTAGAGTCTAGCCTTCAACTTTTAAGGAACTGTAACTAATGAAAGAAGCTGGATGATTTGATTCATTTGACTTGTGAATTCAAAACAGGATTTTATTTTAAGTTAGGAAATGTTAGGAAGGCTAAGCATAGACTATCCTAGGGGATGCCGGGATGATTTGTGTCAGACCGAGACTGACGTACAGCCAGAGACTGTGTGGTGTGTGGGATGGGGGCAGTGTTTCTCAAAACTCGTCTTAGTCTGCAGGTGTGGTCAGGCCTAACTCGAGTCACTTAACGGATTTAAAAAATCGTGAATCTCCATTTAAATGATCTGACATCCTGATCCCCCCAGATGTGTAATACATGTGTAATAAAGAAAAATGAATAACGAGAAAAAGAAGAAACTAAGAAGGGGAAAGTACTTTTAATAATTACTTTTAAGTAATTACTACTACTTCTACTACTACTAATAATAATAATAATAATTATTATTATTATTATTATTATTATTATTATTACTATTATTATTATAGTTGGTGGTGGTGGCGGTGTTGCGCGTGCGCGGTGCTAGTCGGGTAGGGCTGAAGATTCTGTCCAGTTTGTGAGCTTGTGTTCTTTATTAACCCTCTTAGGTTAATAAAGGAATCCCTGCGCGTTCACACACTGCATTCCATTCAGCGCGCGCAATGTTAGCAGAATACGGTTATTACAATTACAGTTATTAACACCTTCATGCGTAATGAACGTCAGGTGAGTGTTATGCAAAGAATAAAAAAAGCATTGGACTGGTTACATGTCG
>JAQQZR010001203.1:0-11778 GCA_030068235.1 Notoglanidium macrostoma | reverse complement strand
ATTGAAAACACCTGACTCTAATTTCACCTTCAAACTAACTGCTAATCCTAGAGGTTCACATACTTTTGCCACTCACATATATGTAGTATTCAATCATTTTCTTCAATGAATAAATGACCAAGTATAATATTTTCGCCTCATTTGTTTGACTGGGTTCTTTTTATCTACTTTTAGGACGTGTGAAAGTCTGATGACATTTTAGGTCATATTTATGTAGAAATATAGAAAATTCTAAAGGGTTCACAAACTTTCAAGCACAACTGTATATTGGTAGTGACCAGAGGTTGTACTAAAAGCTGTTTTCCACTCATCTCCAGCCCGAATTCTGATCAGGTTGTAAGCAGTGTGTAAATCCAGCTTATGGACTGATCTTAGCTGTTCTTAACTGATTGTAGCTGCTAGCTCCTTCCCGGGGAAGCCCAGCAAGCGTGCCATGCCCTGGCGCCCGAGGAAACGGCCGAATATCTGACGCTTAAAACGGAGATACTCACTCGCTGTGGCTTATCCGTGATCAGAGCGGCCTCCACATTTCATCGCTGGTCTTACCGCCGGCAGAAGGAGCCGCGGGCCCAGGTCGACGAATTATTAAGGATCACCCGACGCTGGCTGCAGTTGGACTAGCTAAATCCCGAGGATGTCGTGCAGCGAGTGGTTGTTGATTGCTTCCTCTGAGGCCTCCCCAGCGATGCATTCTCTTCGGAGCCCGGGCGGACCAACATAACCCAACATAACATCAAAACCTCTCCGGAGGCCCTGCCTCACGCTATAGAGGGAGAAATCGCCCAGATGTTACGAGATGGCATCATTGAGGAATCCACCAGCCTCTGGTCCAGCTCTATCCTCGTGGTGCCCAAGCCTGACAGGAGTCTCTGTCTCTGTAATGATTTCAGAAAGCTTAACGGAGTCTCCGAATTTGATAGATGCCACGAGTGGGAGAACTGGTGGAAAGTGTAGGGAGAGCCCGGTTCATCTCCACCTTGGATCTGACTAAAGGATATTGGCAGGTGCCCCTCGCCCCCTCCGCCCACCCCAAAACAGTGTTCAGCACCACTTCGGGGCGCTGGCAGTACCGGATTTTCCCCTTCGGGCTGCACAGAGCCCCATCGACGTTCCAATGTCTCATGGATGTGTTACTACGCCATCACTGGGACTATGCGGCAGCCTACCTGGACGACATCGTCATCCACTCCCGCTCCTGGGAAGACCACCTCCATAATTGGCAGGTGCTTGAAGAGCTCCAGAGGGCTGGGCTCGCAGTGAACCCGGAGAAATGCCACTTGGGACTCAAGGAAAACTCAGTACCTGGGATACAGCATCGGGCGGGGCCTGCTGAAGCCGCAGGAGAGGAAAATTGAAGCGGTGCGGCTCTACCGTCTTCCCCGCACGAAGAAACAGGTACGAGCTTTCTTAGGGCTGTTCGGGTATTATAGGCGATTTGTTCCTGACTTTGCCTCTATAGCTACCCCCCTTTCAGGTCTCACCAGGAAGGGCGAGCCGGAGACCGTGAGATGGACGGCGGCAGCAGATCGAGCATTCACGGTGCTGAAAGCCGCACTTACCAGTTCACCAGTACTCTGGAACCCGGACTTCGATCGGCCCTTCCTGGTACAAACTGATGCCTCTGAGACAGGGCTTGGCACAGTCCTGGTGCAGGAATTTGACGGGGAAGAGCATCCTATACTCTACATCAGCAAGCTGCTCAACCCCGCGGAGCGACGGTATGAAGCTATCGAGAGGGAAGCCCTAGCCATCAAGTGGGCTGTCGACGAGTTGCAATACTATTTAACCGGTCGACAGTTCACCCTCATCACAGACTGCGCACCGCTACAATGGCTGGCCAACAACAAAGACAAAAATAGTAAATAACCCGCTGGTTTCTGTCATTACAGGGCTTCTCCTTTCGAGTGCTGCACCGACACGGGGCAATGCATGGGAACGCCGACGCTCTTTCCTGTCTCTACTCCGATGGCTAGGAGCTCGGGGGGGCAATGTGACGCCTGTGGCTATGCCACCTCGCCGTCCTCAGGAAGCAAGCGCTCCTCCCCGCTGGTATTTTCCTAGGGAAGTGGGGAAACCCTAGCGAGACACCGGCACCGCTTCATGAGAGGGGAGGGGTTGGCTAACCCTCTCTGTGTTTGTTATTTTGGTTTTGATGCTATTTTGGATATTTGGATTTTGCTTTTGTCTGACCTCCACTGTGCTGTTTCTAGATAGTCCGGACTAGTTTCTGTTTTTTGGACTGTGTGTTTTGCGTGCCGATTTTGTACCTCTGTCTGATTATTTTAATTAAACTGAACTGCGAATGCATCCTGCATCTCCTAGTCTGCATGACAGCAGTGCCAATGTAATTCACAAAGCAAACAAAATTAAATAAATAATATTTTATAAACAATAAAACATCCATATACAGTAATTATTTATTATTATTGGACAAAAGGAGAAGCAGAAGCAAAAGACAGGATTTTATATTCTTCAGCACAACCAAGAACAGCAAATATCCATGTTAAAGTCTTCTTGAGATGCTTGATTGTATTAAACTGACGAATAAACTTACAGTTTGAACTTAAATAATGATGTGACTTTATTTCAATAAAGACAAAGTCAATATTTCTGCTGTATAAATCACCAGACTAATTGGTACATGTTCAACTTCGTCATATACCTTTGCAATCTTCCAGTTCAATTATATTTATAGATTAGATTTATAAATTTAGTGGTGTGAGAACTGAGCTCTCAGACAAGATCTTCACAGTACACAGTTTAGTTTTAACTGTGGAAAGGAATTAGAGTCATTTCATAATGGCCTATGAAGTTCGCTTCTCTTTTCAGTGGTGGGTATAGATTTTCAATTCAGTTCAATTAAATTATACTTTTATATAGTAAAAAGTATTACATTTTTTTACAATGTACATTGTCACAAAGCAGCTTTAAAGAAATAAAAATTCTGGTTATATGTTTTAATATGTTACATTATGTTTTAATAATATACATGTATATAAATGTATCCCCAATGAGCAAGCCAGTGGTGATGGTGGCAAGGAAAAACTTGCTGAGATGGCATGAGGAAGAAGTCTTAAGAGGAACCAGACACAAAATGGAAACAATACTCATTTGGATGATACCACATTGCGTAACTACATATAACTCACTTCTTTGACGGTGTGCTATATGGTCAAAAAGTACAATTATGCAGTCAAGAAATTCACTTTAGTTTTAACATGAAGTGTATTTTGTTGAAATTCATTTAGACTTGAGTGCAAAACTGTTCATGACAGTTGAAGTCCTAAATTTATCATGGCAAATGTAAGCCTGAGCCATTGTAGCAAAACCACTTGTATCAACAGCAGTCTAAAGCCATCTTCACAGTTTCTAAGTCTATATTTATGCTGTTCATATAGGGCCATCCTCAGCAGGAGCGGCATTTCCAAGGGATTGAAAAGTAGGACATCAAATGTCTTTTATATATATTTTTTAAAAATAAAAAAAATAGAATAATCAGACAGATTCATCAATTATCAAAATAATCAGTAGATGGTGCCATAAAATACATTGTGAAACAAAGAACAATATTCTATCATGTACATGTGCACACAACATTTCACGAGTCTCACATCACCACTCTGGTTTTGAGTGAAATCAAACAAAATCTTACAGTCACCAGTTCATTAACCTGGCCTCTGGTGTAAAAATACTTTCACTCGGTGGACATTTCAAGATTATGTTTATCTCTCAATCAAGGGGAACTACATCACAAAAGATATGCCTATGCCATAAGTTATATTGTTATCTACAGGGTTAGTTAGGAAATTGTCTGGCTTTAAATTTATAATGTATTTTTTGCCTCATATTTTCAATTTTGCCATTGAAAAAACTTATGAAGCCATCACTACTGCATATTGATTGTGTGCATGTTTCTGTGGTGGTCTTATTCCTAGGTATTTTTACTACAGTAAATAAGAATCCAGGATTATTTTTTCTTCTATTAACGGGGAGAGATGCATTGATATTCTATCTGTAAACCATTGTTTCAGTCAGTTGTAGGGCTCTTTTCATTGGATACTCTCAAAACAGATATTTAATTTCATTAATGAGAAACTATCTCTAAGATCTTGTATTTCTAGCTAGCTGCCTCAGAACAACTTTATATCAAATAGAATAGTCATGTACAGTTTTGTTGTTCAACAAATGAAAGCATTTCAATGGTAAATAGAATAAATCACAGGCATATGTTTATTTTATTTGTGACTTTATTTTTCATTTGTGAAAATGTCTGAACAGATTGAAGACAATACATTCTTAATGATTTATTAATCGAACATAAAAACCACCTGCAAACATAAAAACCACCGGCTATTCATTTACTCATTTATGAATAAAACAAATTCCCTTAGTGTGATTAAGGTATTATTTCACAAGGATTACATCACTTGGGGTTAGAAAATGGCTTTTGGAGCATTTCTTTTTTTTCTCTTTCTATTTTCTTTAATACAAGTGCAGCCTACACTAATTTTGTAAGTTACTGGAATGCGGTTGTAGTGGTTGTCCTGTTGGTAAACACAGGTTTCAATAACTATAGGTACAGCTCTGGCATTCACCTGAAGTCCTGAGCATCCCAAACTATCACAACTGGCCTCATGGATGGATTCTGGATTATTTCTACAATAGAAAAATAGATATTTAAATAAGACAGAAATGCTTGGATATAATCTTACATAGCCACATGGTAAGAAAGGTAATTCTACTTACTTATATGTCCAAGGAGAGAGAGACAATTCGTTCATGTTCCTATTTAAGCTTTTGTATCTGTCCAAGATTTCATTCATTTTGGTTTTGTTGTCAACTTTGATGTGACAGGAAAAGCCATGGCCAGCCAAAATCAAAAGCATTACCTAAACAATACAAATGTAAATCAAGACTAAATTACTTCACATTCAATAATTAAAAACAAATAATATAGTCACTTCTGCTATTACTGTTCAGTTTTGTTAAAACAAATAGTGGTGTTCCCGTTAAGACAATATAATCTAACTATAACTAAATAATCTCAATTATGGTTCCAGCATAAAATTGTTTAATAATTTAAATTATTTTCAATTAAAGAATACAAGATATGCTCCATACATAGTTTCGAATTTGCAAGCTTTGGACTTACCAGTATAGTAATCTTTGCAAAAGCTTGCATGTTTCTCTGCAGATGCTCTTTTGGTTGTTAAACCTATAGTAGGATACAGGAGCTCTTTCAAATCAAGGCACAGATATGTTTTGAGAATACAGAATTTTGCTCCTTCTTTTATATGTAAGAGTAAAGGTGCCACATTGACGTAAGCCACCAACATCTTTCCTAAACAATTTTGCATACAACAAAGTGCTTGCAGAAGAATCCCTGCCCTGTTTATTTCCATAATGGAACCAAAAGGTAACAAATGAGCATTCAATGGCTGTTAACTGCCTTCATCAAGCCACTCCTCTTCTACAGCATGACCTTTGCACATTATCACCAACAAAATAAAAAAGTAAACAAACATTGTGTACAACTGCAATCCCATGACAAGATCACATGAACACATGGCAGGCAAGTGTGAATACACTAACATTCAACTAACACCTTTTCTTTAAAACTACTCTTGGAACAGTTACACAATTTTCATAATTGTGCCTCTGTACACCACCACAATAGATTTGAAAAGAAGCCATCAAGATGTGATTGAAGTGTTGACTTTCAGAATTAATTCAAGGAGTTTAACAAAAATATTGCATTAACCATTTAGGAATTACAGCAATTTTTTACACAGTCCCTCCATTTTCACAGGCTCAAAATTGAGTGAACAAACTAACATAATTATAAATATAAACACCATTTTTAATACCTGGATGTAGATCAATCACTACCTTAAGTCTGGAGCCCCTGTACTTCACCAAATGCCAAGTTTCATCCCTTGAGATGCTTTGCCAGGCCTTTACTGTACCTACCTTCAGTTGCTGCTTGTTTATGGGTCTTTCCATACCCAAGTGAAAAGCTTGCTCAGTTGGGTTGACCGACTAAGCCGCTTAAGAACATTTCATTTCTTTGCCTTAGTACGCTCTTGGGTTGCTTTCATGGTATGTTTTGGGTCATTATTCATCTGTACTGTGAAGCGCATACCTATCAATTTTGCAAAATTTGACTGAATCTGAGCAGAAAGTATAGCTCTATACACTTCAGAATTCATCCTGCTACTTCCATCAGCAGTCATATCGTGAATAAATACGAGTGACCCAGTTCCAATGGTAGCCATACATGCCCATGTCCACAATGTTTGACAGATGTGATATGCCCTCAAACATAAAGGAACTGAAGCAATGTTGTAAAGAATAGTGGGCCAAATTTTCTTCGAAATGCTGAGAGTAATACATTCTCAGTAAACTATATAATAGATTTACTTCGATTTATTGTTGCTAAAGGTGGAGCTACACATTACTGAATTATAGGGTTTTTCTGAATGTTGGTTTACTTTTTGGGGAAAAATGACCACATATTGAAATCTGTTGTGGTTTTTTGTTGTTATCGGAGGTTATTTGTTTGTATCCAGAAGTTGGTGAGGACCACACAAGTGTTAATTAGGCCCTGAAAAATATGAATATAGAATTGAAGGAGTGTGTACTTTTTAATATATCTCAAAACAATAAAGCAGCATGATCATTTTGATGCTAATAAAGTTTAGTGTTATCAGAACTGTTATTGTTTGTTATTAATAAAGCTTACTGTTATCATCTCTGACAGAATGGTTCCATCACATTTGTTTACATACAGGAGGAAAGCCTCTGTGTGAATGGAAATGTTTTATTGCTAGGATCTCCCAACAGCAGGGAATCCCAATGATGAGTCATAATCTTTGGTCTGTTCATCATGGTTTTAACTGTGAGGTATAACAGCTAACAGCCAGACAGTCTTTTCTTTGTATAGGCTTCCTGAACAACAATAAACAAAACAGTCTGCAAATAGCCTTCAGTAATTTGCCTATCATCATGTTACCATTGCCACAATATGTATGGTAAATCACCCATTTTTACAGTTCACAACAGAGTAGGTCAAAACATTGTAGGATCACAATATGTTTAATTAAAAATAATCTCATGGTAGGTGTGTGTCCAAGAAAAAAAATAAAAATAAATAATTAGATATTAGTTCTGTGAATGGGTATTTAACCTCCCCCTGACTCTAGATTTGACAGAGGAACTACTTATTAATACAACAGCAGTGGTGTACATACATGTGTATTTTTAACAATTGGTTAGTGTGAACTATCAAGCCATCACATGCTCATGAAGGTGGAGTGTGGCTGCACACATGTGCAGGAGACAGCAGTAGAAAGAACCATGTTTAATTAGAAACACTGCCTTGGAGACTCTGCCTCTTCAGGAATGGCCTTATAGAGCCACTTCAGCATGGCACTGAAGTTAATGGGATTCTACATGCATGGGTGCTCTAAAGTGAATGGATAATTTGCCCACTGTTGTGCTGGCACCATCATACACATACAGTCATAGGAGTCCAGGGCACCTATCCATAGATACTGTAAAAAGCATGTGGACATGGTGTACATGCAGCCGTTCCTCCCATATTCCTGAGGTGTGCTGGTTAGGGCAAAGCATTCGGTCATGAAGGCAGGGTGTGGCTAGACATGTGCAGGTAGGAAACAACAGTAGAAAGAAACCTGTTTGTTTAAACACTGAAGAAAAAGATACAAAAACAGCAAGCAGAATCAAAATGGTGAACAGGCTTGGGTCAAACAATCATGCAAACAGACAGAACTAAGCAAGGTAGAAATACTTAAAAAAACTAATTGTAACAAAGTCAAAACCAATACACAAACACAGGAAATGCAAGGCTTTGCATTAGCAGACACTGAAGCTAAACTAATGCTTCAGGAAGTCACTGTGAAACTAAGGGTCCTTTAAATTCTATGTGAGTGTGTGCATGAATTGGCAGCACCTGCATCCAATTGGCAGTCATGTGACCAAGAGCCAGGAGTGTGTCAGCCATCTTGGTTGGATGCAAGTGCTCATGGGATTGGAGTTCACAGTGAGCATGCTGTGGAAGGCAGATTCATGACACACATCCTACAAAAACCTGTTAATAATATTCTATTTAAAGGCCTCACAAGCTAGCAGCACTTAGTAATTTGAAAAGACAAGTCAACATGTCTTTCATCATGCACAAACAAGAATTTAGCTAGCTGGTTAAGGTTTGTTATTCACGGAAATGCTACTTTTCCTCCATAAACACATCACACTAGAATCACCCATAATCACCTGTTTTTGTCTAATAAACTAAAATAATAAAATAGTTAATTGAATAAATAATCAGATCAGTTGGACAAAGAAAATCTACTTTCATTAGCATGGGAACATATTGGACATGTGGGATTAGTTGTACATGCATTCACTGCTTACATTCATTCACTTTCAACAAATTGCTTTACCTTGTTTATACCAATTAGTTTAAATTACTAATTGGTTTATATGTTGGTAAAAAAAAAACCCCCACCTCTAATCTAAAAGAAAGAGGCAAAACTATCAAACAAATTAACAAAATCTGTTGTACTCTTCACTCAAACTTCCCCTACTATCCAATGCCAAATGGCCCTGTATTAAAAAGTAATTTGCGCATATAGTTTCTCAATCAACCAATTAACCAAATTTAATTAATTTGGTTCAGTTAGACTAGACACCCAGGATTGATGACTGCCAGCCTTGTTGAAATAGAACATTGATTAAATAGACCCTTTCCAGCAATGTGATATAGGTTAAAAGGACTCAACAAGCAGCACACAGTGCTTTAATCTAAAGAATTCCGGAATAGTTGAGAGAGAAATTAAAGTATTAAAAGGTGTCATGGGTGATATGATCACAACCAGATAAAGCTAAATACAAGTGTAAACGATGATGCATTCAAGATGCATTTGCTCAAACCACTTGCCGAGGTGGTCTGGGACACATTTGACCATATATATATATATGCCTTTCTGTAGTGTAAACGTTGATGTGCCCTGATGCATCCGCAACACAGACGTAACAGGGTAAATACGTCATTAATGCTGGACACAGGGATTGTTTTGGTAACAAGATGCAAACCAATTCTCAGCAGTACAGCTGCAGTCAGTAGATTACACACAGTCATGAACATGAATATCATGACAATATTGGACTTTCAATGATTTCTTTGAACCTTTGAAAAATGGTTATACAACATACATTTTTTATTTAAAGAAAAAAAAAACAAGAATTTGGTGCACAAGTTTTAATTTATTTAGGGTTTTCTGAAATGAACACAGGGTCAAAATTATAAATACAAGGTAAAAAATATAGAGTGGTGCTGAAAGTTCCAAACTGTCTTTTAACTTATCAAGGCCAAGGCCTCTTAACTTCCTTTTTAGTGATCATGACTGACTACAGATGATAGCTTCTCTGCACAACATAAAACAAAAAGGGTTTGTCTAACAATTGCAAATTAATGGGAGGTTTAACAACTTTGACAAGATCAGGAAAAAGACCCAAACAGTCACTCTCAGCTGAGAGGACATTGGTTTACATAACCATGGACTAAAAGGCTGCAGTCCAAGAAAGAAGCCCGTGCTCTAAGATTGACAGCCAAACAGCCCCGAGCAGTATGCTATCCCCACCATGCTTAACAGATGGTACAGTGTTCCTCAGTACCTCTGGTCATTGTGATCAAACAACTCAATCTTGTCTCATCTGTCCATAACACTTTCCTCCAGAAGGATTTTTCTTTGTCCGTGAGGTTAGCTGAAGGTGCAGGAGCTTCCTTCTTGGACGGCAGGCTCTCAGTTCATGATGATATAAAACTTGCTTGACTATAGGCAGTGGTCCAGCAGCTTCTAGTTAATGGCAGGCCTGTGCCTTGATGGTTCCTTGGTTGACCCTGACCATCTTGACCAATTTCCTCTCAGTTGAGGGTGACAATTTGGATTTTCTTCCAGCCAAGTGGCTTGGCAAAGTGGCTACACCTAGCAATAATGGGTACTTATGTACAACTGTTTGAACTGTATACTTCTTTTTGACCTATAATCAATTGAATACAAAAACAAAGACAAGATGTTTAATGTTCAAACTGATTAACTTTATTGGGTTTTTTTTGTTGTTGTTGTAAATATACACTAATTCTGAATGCACCAGCTTCTGGTCAATAGAGCAGTCACCCAAGACTCTAAGACTAGGCAGACCAACCTGAGCACAGCCTGGACTGACTACAAGAAGGCCTATGATTCAATGATGCACACATGGATACCGGAATGCTTTGCACTATACAGGGCTAACAAGGCACTGATAAGCCTAATCAAGAACTCAATGCTGCTGTGGAAGACACACTGGAAGCCAATTCCAAGGCCATTGCCGCAAGTCACCATATAGTGTGCTATATCCCAAGTTGAAACACTTTACCCACTGCTGTTCTGCATAGGCCTGAACCCCCTCAGCCACATCATCACAAAGAGTGGAGTATGGATATAAGTTCAGAAGTGGAGTAGCCATCAGACACCTCCTCTACATGGATGACATCAAGCTGTATGGTAAGAATGAGTGAGACATTGATTCACTGATCCACCTCACCAGAATCTACAGCAAGGACATCGGGATGTCATTCATACTGGATAAATGTGGATGCATTGTGGCTAAGAGAGAGAAGATGATCATGACTGAGGGAGTTACCAGAGGGCAAAATAGCAGATATACAGGACAGCTACACGTGTCTTGTTATTCTACAGGCCAATGGGAACATGGATGAAGTTACAAGGAGATCAGCCACAGCCAAATATCTCCAAAGGGTCAGACAGGTGCTCAGAAGCCAGCTAAATGTTAGGAATAAGATCCAAGCCATCCACATGGATGCCCTACCAACCATCAGTTACCAAGATGGAATAGTGAACTGACCACAGGAGGACATAGATGCCACTGCTATCAAGACACGGAAACTCCTCATGATGCACGGAGTGTTCCATCTACAGTCCAGTTTCCTGAGACTCTACGAACAATGGACAGAAGGGAGACAAGGATTAGTGAGTGTCAGAGCCCCTATCCAGAATGAAAAAGGAACATCCATGAATACATCAAGAAGATGGCACCCCAGGACAAACTGATGAAAGAGTGTCTCAGGCACCAGAAGACAGAAGATGATGAGGAGGATGAGAAAGCATTGTGGAAGACCAAGCCCCTTCATGGAATGTACCACCGGTAGATAGAAAAAGTGACCCAAGGTGCAGGCTGTGCAAAGATGCCACAGAGACTGTCCAGTAAATAATAGCTGGGTGCAAGATGCAAGCTGGAACAGTGTAAAATGAAAGGCATGACCACATGGCAGGGATAGTGTACAGAAACATTTGCAAAAAGTATGGGCTAGAAGTTCCCAAGTCCCGATGGGAGACACCACCGAAAGTGGTTGAGAACAACAGAGCTAAGATCCCGTTGGACTTCAATTTCCATACAGATAAGCAGCTGCTGGCCAATCAACCAGACATAATGGTGGTTGATAAGGAGCAGAAAACAACAGTAGTGATAGATGTGGTAATCCCAGCTGACAGTAACATCAGGAAGAAGGAGCATGAGAAGATAGAGAAGTGCCAAGGCCTGAAGGAATTACTGGAACAGATGTGGTTCCAGTGATAATAGGAGCATTGGGGGCTGTGACTCCCAAACTTGGAGAGTGGCTCCAACAGATCCCAGGTGCAACAACTGAGGTCTCTGAGCAGAAGACACATACCACCCCCCCAAGTAGGGGAGGTG
>JAQQZR010001202.1:0-11780 GCA_030068235.1 Notoglanidium macrostoma | reverse complement strand
CCTAATCTGCATGTCTTTGGACTGTGGGAGGAAACCGGAGCACCCGGAGGAAACCCACGCACGCACGGGGAGAACACCGCACAGCAAACTCCGCACACCCTGGGTGACCCGGGGATCGAACCCAGGACCTTCTTGCTGTGAGGCGACAGTGCTAACCACCGCAAACTTCAAATTCATTTAACAAAAGAAACAATACTGATAAATCATGATTCTCGATTTAACAAACTCGCGTCAAACTGGCTTTGTCTCATCGCATGTGTGTGTATTTAATCTTCTTAAACGGGTGAATCTCTGCCCGCACTGCGAGCACTGATACGGCTTCTCTCCAGTGTGAATGCGCTGATGGACTTGGAGAGTACTGCTGTGAGTAAAACTTTTGGCACACTGTGAGCACTGATACGGCTTCTCTCCTGTGTGAATGCGCTGGTGCTGTTTGAGGTGGCTCTGTCTGGCAAAGCTCTTCCCGCAATCTAAGCACAGATACGGCTTCTCTCCAGTATGAATGCGCTGGTGCACTTTGAAATGACTGTGTTTGGTAAAGCTCTTCCCACACTGTGGGCACTGATACGGCTTCTCTCCTGTGTGAATGCGCTGGTGTTGCTGGAGAGAGCTGCTGTGAGTAAAACTCTTCCCACACTGTGGGCACTGATACAGCTTCTCCCCTGTGTGAATGTGTTGGTGCTGCTGGAGATGGCCATGTCTGGTAAAACTTTTCCCGCACGCTAAGCAGTGATACGGCTTCTCTCCGGTGTGAATGCGCTGATGGTGTTTCAGAATACCCTCTTGATTAAAACTCTTTCCGCACTGCGAGCACTGATACGGCTTCTCCCCTGTGTGAATGCGCTGGTGCTTTTGGAAAGAACTGTAGTGACCGAAACTCTTCCCGCACTGTGAGCACTGATACGGCTTCTCTCCCGTGTGAACGCGTTGGTGTTCTTGGAGAGTACTATGGTAAGTAAAAGTCTTCCCGCACTGCGAGCACTGGAACGGTTTCTCTCCCGTGTGAACGCGCTGGTGTTCTTGGAGATGACTTCCTCGAAAAAAACTCTTCCCACACTGAGAACAGCGGTACGGCTTCTCTCCTGTGTGAGTGCGCTGGTGTTGTTGGAGACAATTCCGTCGATTAAAGCTCTTCCCACACTGCGTGCACTGATACGGTTTCTCTCCTGCATGAATGCACTGGTGCTCCTTGAGATGACTCTGCCGAGTAAAGCTTTGTCCACAGTCCGAGCAGCAGTGCATTTTTTTCTGCATTTGTCCGTGAGTGGGGTTAGCAGGCATCTTACGGTACTGACCACACTGACCGCTAGGGCTTCTTGTCAGAATTAGATTCTCATGCTTAATCTCTTCTGACTTTTCCAGCCTCTCATGTTCGGCACAGTGGCATCTCTTAAGATCAATTTGAGATGTGTACGACAGTGGACTCAAGGAGCAAGGGATGATTTGCAGAGCGCTGTTCATTTCTGGAGCACAAAACGAAGAAAAATGTTAAAATTTAAAAACGTGCAACGCAACCATATTGTGAAACCAATTTTGAAAATGAAAACTATTGAATGGTCATGATTACTGATCAGAAGAGAAAAACAAAAAGGGAGAGAAGTGGTGGTTCTGTGAAATTTTAATTACCAGAGTTGGTGAAATAAATTAAATTCCTGTGAATCTGTGTTTTAAAAAAAAAAAAAAAAAAGTAAAGTAGTGTGATACAACAAGAATGCAAATATCTAATTACAGCTTGTGCTAAAATGTAACATTACACCTCACTGTGATGTGTGCTATTTTAAACAGCACTAAGCAGATGTCCTTAACCGGAATGATCAGAAACGTATCCTAAGGGAACACCAATGGAGCAAATGAGGCTTCCCTTCATGTAACCTGAAGGGACATGAAAGGGAGCCACATTCGCTCCATGGTTGTCCCACAAGGTTCAGCGTTTGGTCCTCTTTTATTCTCCCACTGCAACCACTTTCTCAGTGAGGTAATGTCCTCATATACTTTTTAATATTGCTATGACACTCAAGTCATGGCACTCATTTCTGCACAGTAGCATGTCTGGAGAACATCTGGATGGCAGAATACCAACTGCAAATAAATCCCAGCAAGCATGGGCTGCTGTTTCTCCCTGAAGACGCATCACTATGTCAAAATCCTCTGATCTGCCTGGAGAACACAACCTTGACGCAGTTCTGAAAAACCAACCACCCGTCTCTCATCATCATGCGAACCTGACTCGGCCATTTCTCTCCACAGAGGTCGCTAAGGGGCTTGTTGAGTTCCATGTTGCGTTGAGATTGGACTACTGCAACTTGCTCCTGGGAGATTATCCCAAGAGTTGCATTCAACCACTGCAAATGCTCCAGAATGCAACCGCCCAACATGTCTCGAAGTTATAGAACAGTAACATACCCGACACACGTTTCAAGTGTAACGAGGCTCAACATTTATTCACTGCGTGAGAGCGTGATAAAAATACAACCGTTCTTCAATACAATGGAAGTCATGAATAAAATCGAGATTATTTTGTCAGTGAATAGGACACGAGACTCCATGATGATATTGCTACACTGGTATCCAGCGGACCTCAATCTGAGGACCAAAAAAGGATATAAATGAATCTATTTTGCTCTATTGCAGACTTTAACTGTTAGAACCGTGTAGCGCCGGCAATGAGTGCTTGGATCAAAAATATGGCACAATGTAGGTCAATGGAGAGAATTACATTCACCCTGAAAAACAACCTGGGCGTTTATGAGGGAATTTGGAAACCATTTAATGATTTCTTTAAGACATGTTTAACATCTATGATATAGCAGCATGAATATATTGTGATATATTGCATAATGTTTTTCTATGTACAATAAAAACAGTGTTTAAAAACAGAGTGGTTCATGAACAGCTTATTAATTGGGTCAGCTCTTTTAGGCACTGAAAACAACGACATTTTACACATTTCAGTTTTACAATCCCTTTAACATTTGACATTCCGTGAAACTATTAAACATATTTAAGAATGTTTGGACTTTACCATTATCTGTGCACTTTTTGTTACCGAGGCAGCCAAACGCCATGCTGAGATCTTCAGCATACTCCTCTTCATACGACAGCAAAAGTTCCTGCCCCGGTTGAATGGGTTGACAGCAGCGGTACAGAATTCCCCCTTGGTACTGGAATGCCACCAGATTCTGTTCATCATTATTACGAGCACGATTCACAGACCTGAAAAACACAAATGAGACGTGTAGGGTAAGAGAAAGCAAAGAAAAGTCATCAAAGTGGCATAAAAAGCCCCAGCAGAAATCAGCACTGCATTTCTTACCTCATCCAGTTACCATTTAGGTCTCGTCTGGGATCTGTGTATTTCTCATGCTGCTTTCTCTTGCATATCTGAAAAGAGAGTCATCATTTAAGGTTTATAGCTGGCACAGTGGTTAGCACGGTCGCCTCACAGCAAGACGGTCCCGTGTCCGATCCCTGGATCAACCAGGGTGCCTTTCTGTGTGGAGGATCGCCTGATCACCTGACTTCTGTGTGGATCATCCTGTGCATGTGTGGGTTTCCTCCGGGGACTCCGGTTTCCTCCCACGGTCCAAAAACATGTGAATTAGGTTAATTGTCTACTCTAAATTGCGCATAGGTGTGATTGAGAGTGTGAATGGTCCCACTAGGATCCACTAGGGGTGTTTCGTGGTGCCAATTGGGAGGGTTGCATCAGGAAGGGCATCCGACGGAAAAACCCCGGGGTGAAGCAGGGGGACACCTGCTCTAAACACTGCACCAAAACACTGGGCTGGCACTAGCTCGTCTGACATAAACAACACTATGTACAACACTATTACACATACCAATAATATACAGTACACCAATATGCTAGTTTCACCACTTTTTGCTCTTGGGATTGGAACGGAACTGTGTCAGCTGAGAGAGACTATTAGATAGCCACAGTTACATTTCCTAATTCGCCTGCAATAAGTGACCCTGAACTGCCACACACATCAAAACTCAAGGGTAAAACCTAGTGGACCATTTATTCCAACGGAGGCCAGGTAACTTTAGAAACCAGCAAATCATAAAGGACCTGCCTGGTTGATCCTGCACTGTTTCACCAGCGTCATCATCTTGGAGCTGTTGGAACTTACGACTCCCCCAGGATGCAATAAAGACTTGCACTAATGCACCCAAGTCTCATCTTCCTGTTTCAGAAGATAATCTCACCTGGATGCCATAGAAATAATTTTGTATTTTGTGTGAAATAAACTCACCATCATGGAGAGGTCATTGTTTATAGTTCCTCCCTCATAGGGACCGAAGTGCACACCAATTGGAATAATGTCTCCTTTATTAAACACTCCCAGGCCGGCATCGGGAATACTCGACTCTCGGACTTCTAGCCCAGGAGGGAGGGTTTGTATGGCGCGGTCAGTGACCCCCATGGGAACAGGGGTATCAGGGACAAAGACAGGCAGACCATGAATGTTACACTCATTGGTAAAGAAGGTTCTGCAGTGCTTACAGTCTGGAAAAGGAGAAGAGGCAAGAAATAATAATAAAAAAAGATATCTTTCATTCCTTGTAAAAACTCATCGCGTTTGAAATGTGAGATGAAAGTTCTTTTCTGTCTCCGCACTCGAGGCTTTTCTTTTTCTAGTCAAACAAAACCATTAAAAACATGAGTTACACCTTAATACTAAATGTTACAGAAAGTGTTATTAAACCTTACAGTGGGCTCTTATGCACCACCTATCGTCTTACAAAGACAGTCTGGATCATCAGGTTCCTCCTTTTTTACAGGTTCATTCAGGAATCCGCCATGCTCGTCGTCCACAGGGGTCGTCACATCAGCACAAAGCTAATGAGCAAAGAAATGATTATCAATTAACTAAATGAAAGAATATCAACATCGTGTTGTAAATAAGTTTTAACCTTTATAAACTCTAGTTTGGAGGTATACACTTTCTTTAACCTTTTGCATAAAACAGTGAGATTGGGTTCCGAGTGCTCAGATTACAGATAAACAATACAAAGAGGTCTGGGCCACTGCATCTATGTGCTCCTCCAACATGAGAGACAAAGTGGTTTGTTTTTATTTATTTATTTTTACCTCCATGCATCATCTCTAGTTCAGTGTGGAAACTGTAACATCCCGACATGTTTATCTGTCACAGGACACTACACTTCCATGCCTGAATTTCTTGTTGACAGCCAGCTGACAGAAATACAGTAAATAGTCAAAAGTTTGTGCACCCCTGACCATCACACACATAAGTGCTTGTTGAACATCCCATTCCAGATTTATTCCCTGTTTGCAATAGGTGCACATTCAACACTGTGGTATAAATAAAGATGAATGTTAAGCGGCTCACTGAAATCCAGATACTGATTATTGGTGCTTTTTTTTTTATTTTATTTTTTTTAGGATGAATGTGGAGTGTAACATCTTCCTAATACCTTTCACTTTTAGCTTTAGTTTTATCAGTAAGAGAACCGTTGTCCTTGTAAAGTGCAAGAATATAAAGTGCAACTGTGATGCTGAGCACTGTAGCAAAAATACCCTAGTCTCACTACCAATACCAATAATAAGCCTAGTAGGTAATTAATTACCAAACAGGTGCGGACATTGTAATGTATAAATGTATACACTTATAAGTTTACCTGTGAGTGTTCAGGACTAGGTGTGCATGCAGTTTCCACTGATTCTGGTTCCATTATAAGAGGTCCAAACTAATAATCCTCTGCAATCTTCTGCAAACCTGCAAACTTCATGCAAAGCGCGTGCGACGCTGGGATTCAGAAAGTGCACGCAGATCCAGAGGTTGCTCTGGAGATCCACTGCTGCTGCTGCTGCTGCTGCTTCGGCGTTTATTTGCAGTCGGTGAATCCTCCAAAGCGCTCCGTAGCGCCACCAGCTGGGCCGGAGTGAGTGGCCAGATTTCAGAACGTCTATTTTAACAACCCACAACAGCGCTTAACACAATATGTTATTTAAAATCTTAAGAAAAGTACGTTAGATCCTATTCATTAGATTTTTCTTGATCAGACAACAGCTACCGAACAGACATTTGGATTTAGGTAATAGTTGTTTTGTTTTTTCTTTCAACAGTTTTTTTCAGATACTGTGCTTGAGGATATTCTGCTTCTTTTCCTTCAGTGTAAAACACAGTGCATTACCGCCACCAACTGGAATGGACGGTGTATGGCAAGTTCAGAGCTACCTAATGTACACTATTGTACTCTTAGAAATCCCATAATACACTAGAATAGACACACTGTGTGAAACATCGTGATTTCCATGCTGGTCTACGCTGGTTTTGGTGCTGGTTTAACTTGTGGACCAGCATAGCTGTGCAGCTGTACCTGCACATTGAGCTGGTCCACCAGCACTGGTGTAAGGTATCCCCAGTAAGGTCTCATTTATTATGCTGGTCCACCAGCATGGTCTGGTTAATGATGCTGGTCTACCAGCATGGTGTTGCTGGTGAAGCTGGATTACTATTTAACCCATTACTTTGTAGATATGCATGCAGCCAGGACCTTCTTACTGTGAGCAGACAGTGCTAACCACTACATCACTGTGCCACCCATATCGGTGACACATTCATGGGAATTTACTGGATAGCATCTCAACCAAGGCAATATGTACGTTTCATTCATAATTTACATAAATAGAATTATGTGTAATCTACCTTGCTACCTAATGTGTGATGTGAATTCATCTCTCTTTAAACCTCTATATTGTCTGGGCTTTCCAGCATTATGGCCTGTCACGGTCCGTCTTTAAACACTGTGCAGCCGTATAACAAATAACATTTACTGTGTTCCAACAATCATTCTCTTGACAATGTACTTTGGAGGTTGTTCAATCAAAACGTTGTGTAGATTGTACAAGCATTCAGTTTGGCGGAGTTTGTTCATGATTGTCAGTTCAATAACAGTTAAGGCAGCCTTACACTAAGCTTGATATTTAAGGTATGGCGCTGCATTGCTATCATTTCATGTATCATTTCACGTGCCCCCGTGAGGCTTCACATGAACAAAGGTGTCTAAGAACAGCTGCTTACATCATACATCTTTTTCCTGTTCGTTTGATGTTTCGGGTCACAGCGTCGTGCTGGATGAAGCTACTGATCCTGGCTCAGTGCAGCTTGGTGAAAGTGTTGTCCACATATCAGTATCAGATATCAGGTTGACTAGAAGCTCCCTGTCATGGTAGAAGACACTCACAGGGCCAGCACTACAGTGGGCTAGAGCTACAGAGGCTATCAGCATAGAGCACCCGGGTCTACAGAATCCTAAGGACTTTGGGGAAATACTCACCTTGTTCTACAGAGCCTTCAGGAAGGCAGCCTGCACCCCAGAGTCTCCATGGCAGGGTGAGAAGGTGGCCTGCACTCCAAAGTCTCCTCCAGTGGCCAAAAAGTAGGCAACCGCTCCAGAGTCCCCTTCAGAGGACAAAAGGGAGGGCTTCGCCCTAGAGCATGCTACTGGCTTCAAGGATTATGTCGTCACTCCTCCACCAGGCTTCGAGGATTATGAGTCTGAGTCCAAGTCCATGCCAGAGTCCAAGTCTGTGCCTGAGTCCAGGTCCAAGTCCAAGTCCACAACTGAGTCCAGGCCCAAGTCCATGACTGAGTCCAAGTCTACATCTGTCACAACCACAAGGCCCGCTCCAGCCACAGCCACAGAGTCAGAGCCAGAGCCCACTCTTGCCCAAGCCACAGGGCCAAAGCCAGAGCCTGTTCCTGTCCAAGCCACCAGGCCAGAGCCAGAGCCCACTCCTGCCCAAACCACAGGGCCAGAGCCCACTCCTGTTCAAGCCAAAGAATAGTTCCAGTTAAGGCCACAGTGACTGTTCATGTCAAGGCCACAGAGACTATTCATGTTAAAAGGCCACAGGAACAATCCAAGCCACAGAGACAGTTCCAGTTCATGCCAGAGAGCCTGTTCCTGTTCATGTTCCAGTAATGGTCACAAAGCCTGCTAAGGTTCCAGTGTCCACAGTTTTAGAGCTGATTCGCAGTCACAGAGCCTGCCCCTGATCCAATCGCAGTCCCAGAGCCTTTCCAGAGTCAAAGGTACTAAAAAAGCAGCAAATCCTCGCATTTGAAAAGCTTTACATAACCATCGATATAGTAATTGTTTCTGCAATAGTTGGTTTATCATAAATTACATTTTAAAAAGTCTAATATCACTAGAGATTTTCTTTTTATGGTATTATGGTATGCGTGGATGAACCCATGTGGGACCTGCAGCAGTTTTGTGTGTTTGTGTGTGTGTTTGTGGAAATAAATACATTCAATTAAGAGAGCAATTGTACATTTCTCAGCTTTTACCACCTTTTCAACTTCATGAACCTCATACAGATGGTATTTTTAAATGGTGGGGATAAAAAACAAAGAATAATTTTTTTTTTGTCAGGCTATAAATAAAAAGTTGAATATTTTCGATTTCTTTTCAATTTCTAAAAGATCACCCCAAGGACAGATGAAAGGCAGAGAAGAGTACATGTTAGTGCGTTGGAAAAATTGGCCCGAGAAATTCAATATTTGGGTTCAGGCTCGTGACCTTAAAAATACATAAAACGTTACTCGTTCTCGCCAACATCATTACATCCTGGATCATTCATCCAGCAATGGATTTTATGACTCTACCCTCAAACGCCAGCCATGATGTTTTTACAAATAATACAAGTTCAAACTTTCACATGAATTTAGTCCAGCATATCAGCTTAGAAGGCCCGTGGCAGGTGGCATTGATGGAGATTCCATATCCGCACACATGGTTTAATGTGCTTCATGACTTGGCCTTCTTTAATTAGAGTGCGGCGATGGTGTTGGTGTTACAAAAACAATAGCGAGAGACTTTCAGGCAGGTGGGCAACACCATGTACGGTTTTACCCAGCGGTGGCACACATGTTAGGTCTGAAGATGGGAGTGTGGTTTTAAATCGACAGAAAGATAGCCCTTTATCCTGGGGATATTAATGTGGGTTTTTACCAAATCTACTGTTATATTTACATGGTCAATCGTCAACTTATAGGTGACATTTACGTTCCACTCCTACGCACAGTTCAAGTTCAAGGCATGTATGATGATATCATTATGCAGATTATTAATAAAACCGACTACCTCCCTGTAGCAAAGAAACACATCAAAAGCATCCATATTTAACTTAATTTGGATCAAAACCTCCCAGTAAACTTTAATAAAGTAAGACCATCATGAAACTACATTAAGTGGGCAGGGGTCTCCCTGGGTTTTATGGACCCTCGGTTATGTATAGGAGAGAACTAGGCTTATTTCTTATTATTTTTGTAACACCCCTGGTAAAAAAAAAAAAAAAAAAAAAAAAAAAGGGTTTTCCAATGTAAAGCCATTTTAAAAAATAGCAGCTAAAAACATCATGATGTATTAGCCCAAGCCATCAGTAAAATAACCTGTGATCATGACCAAGAGTCAGGAGGTCAACAGGGTTCAGGGATTATGATTTCATCTTGAAGAGCGAGAAAACATCCGCCAGAAAGTGTATAGGTCTAACAGACTCTAACAAATGCATAAGCTCAAGAAAAAAATCAGTCTCAAGTTACCATTCTAAAGCATGGAACTCTCTCTCAAGAAGCGGGGATGTGCCATTTAAACATTCCTCTTTTACACAAAAAATCATCTGAATGCACAATGGGAGAGCTGGCGGATGGCGAGAAATACACAAACCTTAACAACACTTATTCATCTATGATTAAAAATTGTGACCAAACAGAACAAACCTGGTTCAAGACGTCCACGTAGGCATAATCTCCTGAACCCTCTGAACACCCATTGCAAAGTGATTCTATGGGGTAGACTGTTATCTCAAGCTAGCTCCACACCCATACGGAGCCAGGATCGAGAGAATTTTTCTGACCACACGTTAAAATCTCAGGCCCGAGGGTCACTGGCACATAATATTACACCAGTAGCTAGGAATCTAGAGGTGATCTTTGACTTTAGCTTAAATATTAACACTCATGTTAATAAACCGGTACAGTCTGGTTTTTATCAACTGAGACATATTGGAGAAATTAGAGCTTCTCTTTCCTCAAAGGATACAGAACAAGCTATTCATGCATTTATTTCATCACACTTAGCCTATTGCCATGCCTTATCTGCATCACTGAATAGTTCTTCAGTTGCTTGTGGCAGCCAGACTACTTACAAGATCACGGGTTAATGAGCATATTACTCCAATTTTGGCATCACTTCACTGGCTACCAGTTAAATTCAGAATTTATTTTAAAATTTTATTGATCACTTTTAAAGCTTTACATGGTTTGGCGCCAAAGTACATATCTGAACTATTATCTCCCTATCAAACAGTGAGACTTCTGTGATCTTTTAACCAAGGCTTACTTACTGTTGAGTTGAGACTAAAGACTAGGGGTGATGAAGCTTTCTTTGTGTTAGCTCCTGGACTTTGGAACAGTAAACATCAGGTAATAATAATAATAATAATAATAACCTATAGCATTATATATTAAAATAGTTATTTCATGTCAGATACTCACAGCAAGTGAATTTATTTAACATTTATGTAAGGGGTCTCCAGTATCAACAGTGATGACGGTTGTAATGTTTTCTGAAAAGTGAGTGTGTCGTGGAGAATAGTCCTCGTAATCACTCAGGCCGAGACAAGAAGGTTGAAGTTGTGGAAAAAAAAAAGAACTTTATTAGTACGGAGTAACAAAGTGAGGCCTACAGCAAACATATACCCTCCCAAAAGCCCAAAGCCCACGCAAGGATTCTAAACTGCCCTTTTATAACATTCTGATGACAAACCCGTTTTTTTAAATTCACACCCCCTGGCTGCCTCATAACATCAGTCTTCTAGCCAGATGCATCAACCTTAACATGACATGAGACCTTTATTCCTTTGTGATGTTTGCTTATCCCCTCACTAAGCCATACCACTACTTTGCCCTGGCCAATGGGACACATAAGACCACACTCGGTTGTGCCCACCTCCAGCTCCGGGTAGCCTGCAAGTCTCGCACAGTGCCCTCAGTGCTTCACTCTCTCTCTCCTGGTACATCTCCCCCCAAACGGGTGCCCCTCGGAGAGGATCTCACCCCAGCACAATGGCAAGAGCTAAGAGAACTGGAGAGTCGATTCCTCTACGTGTTCTCAAAAGACCCTGGACAGACCCACCTCACCCAACACCACATTCAGACCCCTCCAGGTGTAGTTGTCAATTAGTGTAATTGTCCCTGAGGTCTGTCATCAAGCTATTGAGGCAGAAGTGGCCCAGATGGTTAAGGATGGGGTGACCGAGGAGTCGACCAGCCCTTGGTCCAGCCCCATTGTGGTGGTGCCCAAGCCCGATGGGACCCTGGTGATCAATAACAACTTCCAAAAACTCAGTGAGGTCTTGGAGTTTGACAGCTACCTCATGCCTCGGATGGATGAACTAATTGAGAGGCTAGGAAGAGCCTGGTTTATCTCAACCTTAGACCTGACTAAGGGATACTGACAGGTTCCCCTCGCTCTTGCGTCGAAGCTGAAGACTGCTTTCAGTAGGGCGATTGGCACCATTGGCAGTACCGGGTTCACCCTTTTAGTCGCCCCATCCAGATTAGGCACCAGGTCCCCGGGGATGGAAGCTATGAAGAGTTGGCATCTGTCACACTCTTCATTCCAATGGAGATCCTGGAAGGTGTACAGGCTGTTTGCACCCAGAGGCTCTGCCTAATCGAACGTTGGCATACCATAGCATGTAAACCAGAGCTGTCAGCTATCTGCGAGGAGCAGGAACTCCC
>JAQQZR010001201.1:0-11780 GCA_030068235.1 Notoglanidium macrostoma | reverse complement strand
ATGTGTATTAGTTGTAATTGCACTATACAGTGTGACCCAAATGAGGATGGGATCCCTTTTGAGTCTGGTTCCTCTCAGGTTTCTTCCTTTTGCCATCTCGGGGAGTTTTTCCTTACAGCCATCGCCACAGGCTTGCTCATTAGGGATATATATATATAGATAAATGTATAGATTCATAAGTTTATATTCAGAATTTAAATACTTTTGTGAAGCTGCTTTGTGACAATGTCTGTTGTTAAAAGAGTATATACAAATAAAATTGAATTGAATTATATTATAGGCACTAAATATCTCCACATGCAGAGGCAGATATTTGTATTTTGTATTGTAGAAATCCTGAACACAGTGATGGCTGAACACAGTATTTGTGCATGCCAGTGATGTTTATGACAAGACTGACCAGTGATTTGTGGTTTCAGGACCAGTCTCGATGCTACATTATTACTAATACGCCATGCGTACTAACAGCGAGGTTGTGTGACTAGGCATCACGCAGGAAGTCATGAACAGCTGCTGCACCTGCCAAAACAAACATTTGATAAATCAAATGTTAAAGCAACACGATTTACGTCTCACCCCTGCTGGATGGTGGCTCGGTCTCTAAACACCAGTTTAGCTTTATCGCTCCAGTCTTCCTTCATCTGCAGACATGCTTGTGGATTATAGCACTGCCACACACGCACACACACACACACACACACACACACAAAGAAATTCAGCTCACTGCCAGTAAGCTATACAGTAACTCTAGCTAGCACCAGTGTGTAGTGAAACATTCAGTATACAGGGCAGAGGCTTGGCCTAAAGTTTGACGTTATATTTGATGTTAATTTGTAGATTTTATTCCTTAAATACAGATTAGTCTGCTATTTTATGAACAGTCAGTCCAACATTGAGCCTCCTCAAGCTGAAATTTATTCTTAAATCATAAATCGCAGGAGTGTTTATGTCAGAAATGTATACTAGTCTTTATGAAAATCCAGCTAATTCGGGAAAAATGTTTGAATCCTACGAAAGTGTGTGAATGTATAATATAAATGTAAACCTCGACTGCTTGGCTGCCAATCCTATAATTATCAACGAGTTGTTGCGAATCCATATACGGATTAACTCTGTTGTGTTTCGATCGCTTAATTATTTTTACTTACGCATCAATCTGATGAATATTTTGTGAAACTCAATTGCTTCATATTAATGACATGCTAGAAAAAGATTCCAAAAATAAATCCATAAATTAAGACAAATAAGACTAGCCATTGGACTAGGACAAAAGTAATGGCACCCTATAAAAGGAGGAAGAGTTAGTGTGTGTCTATGGTAGCTGCAATGGCTGAGCATGCACTCTACGCATTTAGGAGGAACTCTTTCACTGTTTAGTCACTATTTTGTCCCTTTCAGCTCTCTGCTGTCATCGTTTACGGCTGAGTGGAATTAGCAACATGTACAAGCACGTATGTAGAAAATCAGCATTACTGAAACTTTTGTAAACGTGGCAGGAATTTTTTTATTTGGTTTTAAGACAAAAATTACAGTCAACTTTATGCAAGATTAATAAAAAGACCAATTGTTTGTTGTGTTGAATGATTTAGGCATACAGTTTACACAATGTACATTTTATCTGTTCATTTTAATGTTGTGGAATGTCATTCCACAACATTCCTGACATTATTATTTATGTCACCGGTCAATCTTTTTTCACTCTCTCTTAAAGTAACTAAGACAAAAAATGCAGCTTGTCATGTTACTGAGGTACTGAGTCAATTCGTCTGGCATGAAGACTTTCTCGAGGTGGAAAACTCGCTGACTGTTACAAAGCACTGATAGTGGAGACTCCTTCCTTAATAGTTATTTTTTTAAAAACTCCTTAGTTATACAAATAACCTGAAAGATAAGTAAAACATGATCAAAAATAGAGGCTTGAGCAAGTGTATAAAGTCGAATTTGTCTGGAAAACTGAATTCTCGTCTGGAATCCTTGCTTGTGTTTGGATGTGCCTCCAGTCAGCCATTTTACAGATCGTGGGGTCGGAGCTTCATGAACATGGGTGAGAATGGGGGGTGGGCTCAGAAAAACTAAATTCATTCGAATAAACCTACTTAAAATGTCAAATAATTTTATCTAATCTAATCTAATCTAATCTAAATTTTATCTAATCTAATTTTACACTAATCTTAACTAATGCACCTTTAATGCATCCTTACAGAAAATCTAAACAATTTTAGTTTTTTTGTTTGACTTCCTGTTAAAACAATACCGTTACTATAGAAACAATGACATATCAGAAGAAGTGCATTAGTACAGTATTAACCTGCGATTTGCAGCTACACAGAAAATGAATCAACACCTTCTGACCAATCAGATTTTCAACACTACCCTGGATTAATCAGTTTTCACATTAACAAAACAAACTGATCTATGTTTTGATGAAATGCTAAAGCATATTTCTGACTGTCGAAATGATTATAAACTTAAGTCTGTTTTTTTATGCTAAGATTCAGCAGTGGTGATTCAGACTCTGACTCTTTACCTTGGGAAATGTGGATATGATCCTGTTCTTGCTGACAGGAAGAACGAACTGCATTCTGCCGTCTCGCAGTAGTCTGAGGGACTAAACGCTCTCCTGCTGAAGAAACGGAGGGCACATTTATTACAGATGCACAATAATTCATCAATCTCCCCATTATACAGTGAAGCACAGTTAAAGGGCTGTTGTGGTTTAAGGAAAAGTCATTGCAACACTGGAAATGTTAATTCAGCACCACTGTGTGTTTCATTGCCTTCTCAGCTGTTTGCTAGGAGACAAAAACTGCCTCTGGCACCTGGAAAGCGTAAACTAATGGGCTCTTACGTATTTTATAATGAACTGTAAAATGTAAGCTGGGTAACGACAAAACCATGAATCTTATTTGATTATATGTTACAGCCTGCTGTAGGACCACTTCTCTGTTTTAAACAGTACAATACAGAACCAGAGATTACTCTCAAGCATATAAAAGCTGATATTATTGTTGTTGTTAAAGCCTAATTGACCGAGAAATGAACAGATCTAATCTAAATCCTATTCATTAACTTGAATCTAATGGACATTTTTAACATTTTCATTTCACGTGATGTTGATGTGGTCTTTCAGCACACTGCAGCTGGATTGGCTTCTGTGGGTGGACAATTTGGAAATTAAAAGCTCATAGGTCTAATATATAAATATTATATTTTAATGTACATATTTGTGCCATAATATAAGCATGGTTGCATTACTATCTCTGGATGTAAAAGTTTGTGAACCCCTGCCGTAAAGGATTGAGGACATCTTTTAATGACAACAAACGGCAGATTGAAGATCATATTTTAAGAGTTTCCTGTGTGTTCCATGTAAGAGACATGTTAGTTTAAATCTTTAGCAAGTTTAAGAATAATCAGCCACTAAGATGAATCAGCAGATGGCGAATATTACACGTTTTCACGCAATAAATCCTCTTCACTTTAACATTTCCGACATTTTGCGGCTAGACAACGCTTTCTACTCACCGATTCTGACATTTATTGCGTTACTTACACTTTTTATTTGGTTATTTTCCAATCAGAAATACAGTCTCAGTCCACGCGCGTCCTCTCGCTGATCCGTTCTCTGCATCAGTCAACCCAAGTCTCCATGGTAACGATTCCGCCTGAGAAATCACGTGACTCATCTTCCCCGATAACCGAGCGGTATGAGAAGTCACGTGATTTGAATGCGAAATCCCGCGATACCTTTAGAGAACTTACAAGGCAAAAATGATAAAGCGTTCAAAATGTCCTGCATTGTGGTGAAGATGTAGCCAGTGGGTTAACTAAAACTTATATTACAAAGAAGTGACTGTACGCTTTAATGTCTGAGCTCTTACGACTCAGAAGTTCGGAAGTATCGCGAGATTTCGCGGTGAGGCGCTCTGGTGGTTGCCATGACGATGCTGGAATTAATGGCTTTACCTGTCGCTCCAAAACAAACCGTTTACTGTTAACTGTAAAGGTTTACTGTTATGTTACAAATAAGAACATTTCAAATAGATAGATAGATAGATAGACAGATAGATAGATAGATAAACTCCATCAAAGTGTCCATTTTTCCAGGCAGATATTCATGGCCTGTCATTAGCAAACATACAGGACTGTTCCCAACACACACACACACACACACACACACACACTCAATACTTTATAACTTATCTACATTTCTTGCCCGCCATAAGTGAATTAACATAAAATTGCCAGAATTAAACAAATCAAAATCAAGGCATAAAAATAAAGATTAAATTAAAATTTAAATTATAGTGGCACATCTCTCTATAGTGACATATCTCACAAGTGGCAAGTGAATGCTGTGGGGGTCTTGGAAGATCACTACAAGGTCTTTATGCTATGGTTACTAATATTTTCTTGTGTCTTTCTTACGTCCTATTTTCGTGGCTGGACGTTTCTGCGTCTTTGTTCGTGTTTATCCTGGGTATCTCAGATAAGACGACCCAGGTTGTCTGATGATGTTGCTCCAAGACTTGATTTGTAACTAATCTCAGATTGTCCTGCATCTCGGAGTCGGTGGAGGTGATATCTCACCATGATTTTCCCCCTTCTCTGACTCATGCTGACATTTGTGCTTCAATCTTGAAGGGTTAAGTCTGGGTTGGATGTGCTCTTTCAGGGCTGTTAGTGAGGTCAGTTTAGCCAAAACCACATGAAGACCAAAAATAATGTCTAGTGACCCTCTAGTATGTCTGGTATACTTGCTGGAAGAAGTCAGTTATGCAAAAATAATTATTATGAGAGCTGTGAGGAGGCCAGCATTGTTCTCTCATCAGGCAGGTAAGTGAACTCTGAAATGTAGTTTTTGTTATCAGGACTGGAAGAACACACATACTGGTTAGACTCTAAACGTATGACCTAGCTACAAATTGGTGATGTTTTGTATATAGTCAGAGATTGTGTCTTGAAGCCGATTGTGTATTTGGGTGTCTTCTATCTTGCCCTTAGAACACTGGGGCAGTCACCAGTACAGATAAGCAGACTTTTACCTGTGAGTTGAGCAACACTAGCTTCACCACAGGACCATACCTCCTTAAACACATCCTGTTCAGTTTGTTGTGGTGGACAGCTTTGTGTGGACACTGAACCCAGAGCTGCGATTAGCTCTGGCACTGGAACAAATCTGCTGAGAATGTCTTGGCTGACACCTCGAGAGAAGAGAAGATTATCTCCGAGGGCTTCTCAAATCCTTCATACTGGAAGCTAGGGTTGGTAATACAGCTTGATCAAGAGATAATGTCTGCAGTGGAGCACACTCCAGAGCTAGAGGTTGTAAAAAGCAGAGGAGCTGAATCCACTGGCTTATTCATTACAGCATGTCTCAGGCCACTTCCAAGTATTTAAGCGGTGAAACAGAAAGATGTCAAATTGCACAAACATCTTCAAATATCCACAAACATCCACACCCACCCCAAAATCCACAAACACTGCAAAGATACACAAGCACTGCAAATAGAAACAAATACTGTAAATATTCACAAGCACCCCGAATACACACAAACATCTACCACAAATACACTAAATATTCTAACACCCCAAATATATTATGTCAGCAACCGCTCAACTAAGTAAAGAGAAACAACAGTCCATCATTACTTTAAGTGTCTTTTAAGTAATAAAAAAAAAAAACAACAACAATAAATTAGAAGGCGTGTCCAAACTTTTGACTGGTAGTGTATGTATATGTAATGTACAAAATAGACATTCCACAATATATTCAATGTATAATATCTATTACATATGTATACACAATACCTATATTATATGCAATATATCTAGAAAATCTAATATATCTAATATACAACATCTATATTATCATATATTATGTATAAAAAATATATGATATACACTATCTACAATATACAGCATACATTAAAATATATATGCTCTTAACAATATACACTACACAATATACAGACATTGTGCAGGACAATACACAATACACAAAAACTATACAAATGACACAGGCGATGTACATAGAGTGCAGTGTGGCAGTGCAAACAGGTAGTGGTACGAGAGTGTAATGGCGAGGATGGTTCAGGTCAGTTATTTATAAGGGAAAGAAGCTGCTGTTATATCTGGTGGATCGGGATAGCAATGCTCTATAATGCCTGCTGGAGGGGAGGAGTTGGAAAGGGATGTGACCAATACAATACAATACAATATAATAATAATAATAATAACAATACAAATTCATGTAATAGATTTAAATGTGTAATAGCAATAAAGCTCCTGTATTGGTTACAGATCATTTCTGTCCAGTCACATATTTATACTATATACTGGAAGCCACACAATTACTCACAGGAATTAGGTTACATTTTTAAAGAAATTGACAATAGGAGTATACTTACAAGAATTTACTTTACGTTATAAAAATCAGTTGATGAATCTGATGCTATTAGGGTATCTGCATCTCTTCATATACTTGTTTTGTCCTTTATGACAGCTTGTTAAAGCACTGAAGTGTGTACTGTAAAAAGCACAAAAATACACGTGATAATTAATTCAGCACCTGTTCGTCAATAATAGCGGCCTACCAATAGATGGAGCTGTAGAAATAGGCCTACAGTTATGGTTGATATGCTTAATGAACATAATGAACTCAGTTATTTGACATAGACCGTGTAAATATCTCCACTAGGTGGCAGCAGAAGTACTTTTTGATAGCGTGCAATATCATCTACATCCCAGACTGCACACTTGCATATAAAATAGAACTATATCTATGACAACTATGTAACAATACGATATCATAGACTGCTATTTTGATATATATTTAAATTGCCAAAGGACATGGTCTCTTAAATGCCAATAACAGGTTATTGAAATCCTCTAAGATTATCTCTTAATCACACACACACACAATTATGTTTTATATTATGCTGTGAAACAGGTTTCCCATGGAGTTGCTGGCTGCTGCCTAATTTCTAAAACCATCTGTCAGTTTGAAGTGCACATAAGGTGTCAGAGAGCACACTCATTTTTATATGGAGCTTGAAGCCGTGGAAGCCTTTCTGAGAGAGAGAGAGAGAGAGTGAGAGAGAGAGAGAGAGAGAGAGAGAGAGAGAGAGAGAGGGACCATGCTACCATGCCAGGGTTTGGACTGTACCTAAGCCAACCCTCACTCTTCTAATGAGCACTCAAGGCAAATGTGCATAAAACGACCACAGCGAATGGGCGTGATTGCATCTTCTTTCAGATCAATAATAATGACAGATGCTTATTCTCTTGCGTTGGCCCCTAATTGCTGGAGTCTGTGGCCTGCTGAATGATTATAACCCTACTCTTAAAAGATGTTTCTCATAGGCAGATTCATGATTGTTAAACTCTGTATGTGTGCCAGGCACTCGTCTGCTCTTGAAGAAAGTGCTGAGCCTGTGAGTCAGCTGCACCAGCAGGGAGTACACTTTGTCATAAAACAAGCTGATTTTAACTTTCTAGGTGTAAATTGAAGACTGTTGCACCAACTTGTCATAAAGTGAATTCTCCCTGAGTCAGGCATAAAACTTATGGCTAGATAGGACCTGATATAAAGTCAAGCACTTAGATCATTTCTATGTTTAGTTGAATTGAACATAGCTAGTGGTTAATCTTTTCTATCAGCAATGACATTATTACCATACACAGTGACTTCAGGTATTGGCTATTTAAATTTTCATTTTGCTTTTGAGTCGACACATCGTTCGAGCCGATGTGGTTTTCAGAAAAGGTCTTGCAGGTTGTCTTTTTGTATGTAGCATACATCACCTTTCCAAATCTGTGTTCATTTATTTTCTAACTTGAATATATTTGCTCCTTGGTGAGCAAGGCTTTTGTTTTTAACTGCTCTGCTCCGTTGACTTTAGTACAGTTGGATTTAGTGCCGTTGGATTTAGTGAAGGTGACTTTAGCACTGTTGAACTGAACCAATCAGTTTGCACCTAATGAGCATGAGCGTTGTTCACTCTGGCAGGAGTGAACAGCTTTCACATTCACGTTCATTACTGTAGTTGCAAACTGATTTGAAAACATCAGAAGAAGAAGAACAAATGTGGAGGATTCACGGCACCTGGCAGGTGTCCAGCAAGGCTAGTGTTAACAATTCAAACAACGCTGCCACTGCTGAAGCTAGCTCGTATGAACTGAAGCTAGCTCGTATAAGTCGTATATGTTTTTATGAACAAATCAGTACAGATTACAATGTACTTTACTATCATTGGCTTGACTACTACTGTCGACCTTAGCGTTGTTGACTGCAGTACTTTCGATCTTGCTACTCTTGACTTTGTTGTCGTTCACTGTATTGCCGTCATCCTTGCTGTTGTCACCTTTATTGCTGTTGACTTTAATATTTTACTGTAGTATTGTTGAATTTAGTACTGTTGCCTTGAGTTTAATTAACTTTAGTGTTGTTAATATTAGTTCTGTTGCCTAGTATTGCTGGCTTTAGTACTATTAACTTTAGTATTGTGACCTCAGTATTGTTGGCTTTAGAACTGTTAATTTTAGAATTGTGACCTTAGTATTGTTGGATTTAGTACTGTTTTGTGTGTGTGTATATATATATATATATATATATATATATTGTAGTGGATTACGCTTCACAAAGTTAGTTTTAGGTGTAGGGATAGTATTAATTAGATCCAATAATTATGTCAGTGGATGGTCCTCCCATGGATAGTAAGATGTGTGTGTACATGTGAGACAGAGAGAGAGAGAGAGAGAGAGAGAGAGAGAGAGAGAGAGAGCATTATTTCCCATCCGCCTGTTTTTGTTGTCTCTCCTTCATCACTGCTCGTGACAGTCACAAGGCCTCACACCAGCCAGAGTGGCTCAACCCTGCCTGGCATTTTAATTAATTTAGTGTTATTGTCAGCCATCCTGTTTTCCCTCTCGATGAGATTTGGGCTGTATATTAGTGGACAGCAGGTCACCTTTATGGTGGGAGAAATAACAGAAGGTGGGCGGAACCCACCAATTGGCATTTATCAATTTCCCACTGCACTGTAAAGCTGACAAAGCTCCTTGGATATGGAAAAAAGTCCATTCACTCTGACTTACAACACCATCTCTAGGGAGTATAATTATATTGGGGCAGATCATAATGGCCAATTCAAACCTGGTAATTGTACTCATTGATGAAGCAGGAAAGTCTTGGTGGTAAATCAACACTCTTATTCTGACAGCATTACATAGACAGCATCTCAAGGATCCCATGGATCCTGCTCAGAAAGAATACACTTTATTTATATGATTATCAGTTATTAAGCCATTGATGAAAATTATGCAGTGTTACAGCCATTTCTGGAACAACAAGTTGTTTGGAGCATCAACATCCAGTCATGTGACTCTACAGACATTACATGTGAGATGCAAGAATGGCATTATTAATGAAGCACATTTTGGTCCCATGGATTTTTTTTTAAGGGTTTGTTTTAAAATTGAACACCATCCTTGAAAAAATGGTTTCATAAGCGGTAAAGATGGCACCAATCCACTAACCATGATCAGTATCAGGCTGACACCTGCAAAAAATGGTGCCTCAGATGTCTGAGAAAAAAGAACAAATTCAATCTGATCCCGTAACAAATGGAGAAGATTGGAAATGGATTTGGAAAGATTTTTTTGTTGTTGGATATGTTAACATATAAAGAGTCATGATTGTATTTTGTTGTTTTTATTTTATTGTATTTGTACTTTATACAGTATTATATTTATATTTGCCATTTAAGGGATTGTCTACGGCTATGCATTTTTCCTGTATTTTAAAAAAATAATTTCAAAGCTTTGTAGTTCTTTAAAAAAATTGAATTTGAATGGCAAATTTAGAAAGCAAAAGCTGAATCCTGGACATTTTCGGTAATTTAGAAATCCTAGCCGGACGCATTTGGTCCCAAAAAGAGGACGTATCTGGGAAAAGAAAACATATGGTCACCCTAGGAAACAGAAAACATGGTATCATGCCATCCTGCAATTCAAAAGATGTTCCCATAGAAACCTTTTATGAAAGGGAAATTCTTCCTTGCTTGCAAATCCACCTCTGAAGGTGATGCGGAGCACGCATTACACGAAAGATAAAGGTTTCAGTTTCATAATTTGACTTAATATGATCCTGGAAGACTAGCCTCAAAGAAAGTGTTTGTTGAAGAACTTAAATGTGCAAAATGTGCCTCTAATCGCACATTTACATAAATCTGTTATTTGTGGTGTCATCTTGCACTCAAGCTACAAGGCTACGGTAGCTAACCATAAGACTTTTTTATACATACATACCCAAACATTGGAGATTTGAGGAGGTGGAGCAGATTGGACGCATGTAGCTCTCCAGTATGATTCTGCCTTTCACCTCTCGAAGATGGGACCTAAGGGAAGGAATGTCCAATATGGCCACATTCTTTTATGTACCTCATTTGTTCAATTTAGCCATATCAAAGTTAAAAGCAATGCCAGTGTTTTGTCATTGACATTAATCAGAGCAAATAAGCTTTACAGCAAGGGTATGTTGTGGGATTCTGTGAAAACATTAAGGGCTCGCCAAGAGGAACAAACTAAAGAAGTAGATGGAGCACACTGACTGCCAATTCCAAGTGCAAAAAGTGGTAGGTATTCTACACTTCCTGTTTTGGTGAGTTTTAATGATGCACTACATCTCACTCAAGATCCCCACTGTGAACACACTCACAATACTCACACTAAACATACACCAAGTACATGATTTGAGGCTAATGATCCATAATATCTATTTATCTAATGTTTCTTTATGATCTGTATAATTCTAAAGGCATGATTTGTAAGTGAGAAAGCCTGAAAGGCCAGTGTTGTTGGAACATAGTGAGAGGTGGACAGACATTTCTCTCATTCGGATCGACTCAAGCAAGCAGTTTCGCAACACATTGCCTTCTTTTTTCTCCCCGAGTGCAAACAATGAGGCTGTCTGTAAACAGCAACGGGGGTCGGCCAAGGTTTGGACACTAATTGGCATGGAATGTGTGACCGTCCCAAATGTCTCCTTGTCCTAATGAAAACCCCTTTCTGTTGAAAGCATACACACTCGTGCACAAATACACAATTTCTAACTTGCGTACAAACTCCCTGTAGACATAAATCAATTTCAGAATAATCTAATTGCACACTTAATTAGTACGTTGATTGTTTGCCATTGCTGCCAGGGCTGTTGGATTTCAAGGGTGTCAAGAGTGGACTACACGCAGAGAGCGAGTGTGTTTGTGTGTGTTATTGCAATCGAGCACAGGGGTGGTGGCTTCCTAGAATAATAAGACAGACTTACGCAAAAACATCAGGGTTAGCAGGATAATGATGCGCTGCTATAAAAAATAAAAAATTCCTACATCTGGGTGTGGAAATTTGGCTTCGAAGGGATTGGCAATGATTTTGCTTCGTTCATTCATTCATTCATTCATCTTCAGTAAGTGCTTTATCCTGGTCAGGGTCATGGTGGAGCCCAGAAACACTGGGCGTGAAGCAGGAACACACCCTGGATGGGACATCATTCCATTGCTGGATCCATTTAGATACTTATTCACTCACTCATTCACACCTTTAGTCAACAATGCACCTAACAGCAGGGTTTAGGGAGGTGGGAGGAAACCAGAGAACCTAGAAGAAACCCATAGGTCACAGAAAGGCCATGGAAGATTTCACACAGGCAGTGGTAGCTCAGTGGGTAAGACGTTGGACTAGTGCTCGGAAGGTCATGAGTTCAAATCCCAGCACCGCCAAGC
>JAQQZR010001200.1:0-11786 GCA_030068235.1 Notoglanidium macrostoma | reverse complement strand
TCTATCTATCTATCTATCTATCTATCTATCTATCTATCTATCTATCTATCTATCTATCTATCTATCTATCTATTTCCTTCTTTTTATGTGAATATCTAACATCCCCAACTATTTAATTTCTTTATCACTCACTCATTTTGAGGCGTAATCAAGAAAAAAAGTTAAATTATTGGCCACTTTATTAGGAATATTAGCACTTACCGCCCACTTTATTAGGAACACATGGATGTACCAGCCACTTTACTGGGAATGCTTGCACATAATGGCCAATTTATTTGGAACACATGTGCATACCGGCCAGTTTATTAGGAATGGCTGCATATACTGTAGCTGCCACTGTATTAGGAACACTAGCACTGGTGTTTTTTCTTTTTCAAAATCTTATTTTTCTCCTTTTAAGGTATTCTCTCAGGTGTACCTTTGAAGGTATTTTCCTTTTGCTCAAGCCTTTGTCCTGTATGACATAACTATGATCTATGGTCCTCCGTCGTTCGCGCCGAAATGCAGAAATGCGACGGAGATGATGAAAGTGCGGCCGAATACCCCAATGCACGTCGCACTTGCAGCAAGGGGCAGATTCCTGACAGTATAAATTCCAACAGGAGTCTAAACAGCAAACACCAACAGTAGCCGATAAAGAGCCTGTGCCAGTAGTGATGGTGATGGATGTTAATAAACAAACTCATGCTGTCAGCTGTACAAATACATGCAAAACTGCAGAAGCTGCTTCAGTTTATCCAAAACTGCCTGACACTGACAAATCATTAGGAAAAGAGGTAAAGGCTACTTTTCCATTTATAGCAATGGGAGAAAAGTTGGTTCAAGTGCGTCTGCCTAATCTTTCTGATATAACTCAGATCTGTAATAGTTTGCCTGATCCTAGAAATGTGCTAGAATTTGTGGATACTTCAAGAAGGTTTACTTGTCATGCACAATTAACTCATTATTATTGATTAATGGGCCCGAATTTAGGATAATTCTTTTAAAATGCCTTAAGAATCAATTCTTTGAAGCAGAACTCATTAATGGTGTGGAATCCTTAAAAACAGAAAATAACAAGGTGCCATACAGTATGATGGACATAAGTTTTATTTTTGGGCTTAACTATTTTCATTTATGTCATTTGGCAGACTCCCTTATCCAGAGCGACTTACATACATCTTATTTTATACAAGCAAGCAGTGAAGTGAGCGTTGCTCAAGGGCCCAGCAGTGGCAGCTTGGCGGTGCTAGGATTTGAACTCACAACCTTCCAATCTCTAGTCCAACGTCTTAACCACTGAGCTACCACAGACCCTCACTTATTAAACAAGAACCCGGTGAATACTGTCCTGCTCATGTAAAACGTTTTACTTTTGCATGGACAGAACATGCTGGTTTAGATACAGAAGGTGATGCTGGAGTTGTGTATGTTTCTGCATACTTATCCAATATGCATATATCGCAAGCACAGGCCCTGAGGCTTACTACGCTGGGTCTTATTAAAATGACTCAACAATTTTCAAAGTGTGTTGGAGAAATGGAAGCTGCTAGGTAATGAGGCTTCTAATTCAGATATTCAGGGTTAATTTGTGTGTCACCAATCTAAGGGGACATAAAAAGAGAACTGGTGAGTGTCATTACTGTCACAAACATGGTCATTGGGCACGAGAATGCCAGAATCCTGAAGAAATCTGATGCAGAACTGAAGGCTGGCACACATACACCCTTACCAAGTAATGCTTCAGCTCTTATAATGACTCAAGCTGAACCACAAGGAATGCAGTTTCCTATTAATTGGCCTGTAATTACTCAAACTCTGGTAACTAAGGCTGCCCACATAGCAGAACTCCAAATAATTCATAGTGCAGTTTTGACTACATCTCACTCTGAACAGCCTGTTGTTGAACTTCTGATTGAGCATATTGTTTTCTTGTTGATACACTAAGATTTATTCAGGTCCTGTTTCGATGGTGATGTTACTCTGTGGGAATCGATTGGGTTCTAATACACTGGTTCAAAGATTTCTTAACACACAGTTTAGTTGCAATTCCATCTCTATTTAACCTGTTGGGTAGAGATTTAATGTTCAAATTAGGTCTCTCTATTTCCTTTGAGCAGAGCTGCATGCATGTTGAAAACCAGAAAAATTCTAATCTGGCTTTGTTTGCCTGTGAAGGTGACCTACACAGCTTCAGTGAAGTACCCAAACAATTAGAGGAAGTGCCTCAGTGTCTCTGGGCAATGCATAGCAAAGAGGTTGGATGAGTTCACTGAATTCCTTATCATGCTCAGGTCAAAACAACTCTGCTTCGTAAAGCATGGGGGGGGGGGGGGGTTAATAAGGCTAACTGCTCCTCCAGTTACTGTCAACCCTCAGTCACATATCTGAGTTATATCCTGCCTGCTGGCAAACGGTGAATGACCCAGTTATTTGTGAGATTGCTTGGGTAAGCACACAGAATGTTATGCTCAACTTTCTGGGACTTATTAACTTCTGCAGACAGTGGATCCCTGACTGTTCCTATCATGACAAGATCCTAAGGAAGGAAGGAAGGAAGTCATGCAGGAATGCAGGAAGGCACATCCTGAAAAAGTAACATGACATTTGCTTCTGACATGATGCACTCTTTCAGAATCCTTAAAGCATCCCTTTGCTCAGCTTCAGCTTTTGGGCATGCAACAGTACACACTGCCATTTCAGTGGGTCTGTGGTAGCTCAGTGGTTAAGCCATTGGATTAGTGATCAGAAGGTTGTGATGTCAAATCCCAGCACCGCCAAGCTGCCACTGCTGGGCCTTTGAGCAAGGCCCTTAACCCTCACTGTATGTAATAAGATGTATGTAAGTCGCTCTGGATAAGGGCGTCTGCCAAATGCCATAAATGTAAATTTCACCTTTATGTTTCTGAAAGCAGCAGTGCAGCACTGGGGTCTTTGCCCAGGAGCATGGTGGTAATTATCATCTTGTAGCCTACCTGTGTAAAACATTTGATTTGGTTGTCCAAGGCCTGCTGGCCTGCCTTTGTGCAGTTGCTGAGGCAGCACTCAAGATGATAGATGTTGAAAAAAACAGTTCTCTCACATCCTTTTGTTTTACACACATTATGTCAGGTTATTATTATTTTGAATAACATTCAGACACAACACATGGTGGCAAAAGGCATTCTGGTTATGAAGCTGTTCTTTGTGTGTGCGACCCAAAATCTCACCATTTAAAAAAAAGCAATTGACACTCCATTCACCAGTGACTTTGTTACAGTGAGTTTTAAATGAAAACACTGATTTGGATTCAGCTGACCATGTTTGTTTGGCTCTTGTTCATGAAATCCAAATTATACACCCTGACCTCTCATCTGATCCATTTAAAGATATTGTATATGTCTATGTTGATGGTTCCTGCTCAAAGCCAGATGATAACACCTTTTACTGCAGCTATTCAGTGTGCTCTCTCCTTGATATTGTATGGGAAGCATATTCATTACCGTATACATAAGCACCGGCGGCTGAATTAGTTGCTCTTACATGCTCATGTACTCTCTTTGCTTTTGAAGTTGTAACTGTGTACACTGATTCTAGGTATGCTTTTGGTGTGGCACATGATTTTGGAAAAATTTCATATTTTCTGGGTGATGGTAATGATGGTGATGGATGCTGATGGTAAGTGAATTTCTAATTCTGCCCTGGTGTCCGATTTATTGCAAGTCTATACTCGTCCTAAGCATTTGGCTATAGTTAAGGTTAGGGGTCATAACATTGGCATGCCATGACATTCTGACAAGGTGAAAAGTAACACATTGGTTTGAATTTGACAGCTATCCCATGCTGCAGGTGGACGAGCTCATTGAGAGGCAGGGGAAAGCAAGTTCATATTCCTGCTGGGCCTCATCATGGGTTATTGTCAGGTCCTCCTGGTCCCATCATCATGGCCCAAGACCACCTTCAGTACTGCCTCATGGCATTGGCACTACTGGGTTCACCCCTTTGGCCTCCATGGGGTGCCAACAACTTTCCAACAACTCATAGACATTTTCCTACACAAGGTAGAAGTCGTGCATCAGTATCCCTGCCCCATCAACAAAAAACAAGTATGTGACCCTTCTTGGGGCTCACTGGTTTTTACAGGGGCTTTGTGCCTAATTTTGCCTCTCTAGCCTCTCCCCTTTCAGATCTGACTAGGAAAGGAGAACCATATACTGTGTGCTGGACCCCTGTGGAGGAACAAGCATTCCAGGTGCTGAAGACGACACTCATCAGCTACCCTGTCCTACAGAATCTCGACTTGAAGCACCCCTTCCTGGGCCAGACTGTCGCACCTGAGACAGGCCCGGGGGCCGTCTTAATAAAGGAATTCAACAGGGAGGAGCATCAAGTCATATACATCAGCTGCAAGCTAACACCCACCGATCAGTACTTAAGTGGGCCGTGGAGGAGCTGCTGTACTACCTCTCAGGTTGGCAGTTCACCCTCGTCACTGACCATGTGCCCCTCCAGTGGCTTGCCAAGCACTGGGACACCAACAGCAAGATAACCTGCTGGTTTTTGTCTCTACAGGGCTTCTCTTTTAAGATGTTGTAGCGAAGGGGAGTCCAGTACAGCAATGTCGATACCCTCTCGCGTTGCTACACAGCTGGCTCGGAGCAAAGGGGGGCTGTGTGATGACAGTGGCTACACAGCCCCACCGTCTGAAAGAAGCAAGTGCTTCTTGCGGTGCAGTGCTGTGCTGGTGGCACTGGACATCAATGCCACTCAAGTTCCACACAATCCTTCAGCCCAGAGCCTTTAAGTTTCCCCTGCACACCTTAGTTGTTATCATTACTTTTTATGTTAATATCTAACTTCCCTATCTGTTTCACTTTTTTAAAAATTTTATTTCGTTCTCTCACTCTTTCATCCTCTCTCTCTATCTTAAACTATAACCACATACCGGCCACTTTATTAAGAATACCTGCAAATAGCGACCACTTAATTAGGAACACCTTCACACCATTTTATTAGGAAAGCCTACACATATGTGCCACTTTATTAGGAACACATTCAGGTACCTGACATTTTATTAGAAATGCCACTTTATTAGGAACACCTGCACATTCTGGCCACTTTATTAGGAGCACCTGCATACACTGGCCACCATATTAGGAATGCCCCATAAACTGGCCAGTTTATTAGCTACACCTGTGGTATGGTAATGGGTAACATGCTAATGCTAACATGCTAACATTCTAATGGCTAACATGCTATATTTAATCATGATAACTGTCTGTCTGTCTATCTATCTATCTATCTATCTATCTATCTATCTATCTATCTATCTATCTATCTATCTATCTTTCTGTCTATCTATCTATCTATAAAAATGCAAAAATAGTTTAACCTAGTCTACACTGCCTGTCCAAAAAAAAAGTAACACATTCTAATATTTCGTTGGACTGCCTTTAGCTTTGATTACGGCACGCATGTGCTGTGGCATCGTTTCGATGATCTTCTGCAGTCACAACATTTGTTTCTGCCCAGAGTTCCATAAATTTTTCGCCAAGATCTTGTACAGATGATGGGACAGCTGTGCAAATTCTTCTCCAGCACATCCCAAAGATTCTCAACGTGGTTAAGGTCTGGACTATGTGGTGGCCAATCCATATGTGAAAATGATGTCTCATGCTCCCTGAGTGGTGAAGAAGAAATTCACTGATGGAATAACCTGGCCATTCAATATATTCAGGTAGTCAGCTGACCTCATTCTTTGGGCACATAACGTTGTTGAACCTAGACCTGACCAACTGCAGCAACCCCAGATCATAGAACTGCCCCCTCAGGCTTGTACGGTAGGCACTAGGCATGATGGCTGCATCACTTCATGTGCCTCTCTTCTTACCCTGATGCACCCATAACTCTGGAACAGGGTAAATCTGGACTCATCAGACCACATGACCTTCTTCCATTGCTCCATAGTCCAATCTTTATGCTCCCTAGGAAATTGAAGCCTTTGTTTCCGATTAGCCTCACTGATCAGTGGTTTTCTTAAGGCTTCACAGCTGTTTAGTCCCAATCCCTTGAGTTCCCTTCGCATTGTGAACGTGGAAATGCTTTTACTGTCTCTGTTGAACATAGCCGTAAGTTCAGCTGTTAATTTTTTACGATTTGATTTCACCAAACGTTTCAGTGATCGCCGATCACGATCATTCAAGTTTTTTTTCAACCATATTTCTTCCTCAAAGATGATGGTTCCCCACTATCCTTCCAGTTTTTAATAATGCGTTGGACAGATTTAACCCAATTTTAGTAGTTTCAACAATCTCTTTAGATGTTTTCTTTGATTGATGCATGCCAATAATTTGACCCTTCTGAAACAGATTAGCATCTTTTCCACAACCACAGGATGTCTTCCAACAAGGTTGTTTAAGAAATGAGAAGCTGCTCACTGCATCAGTTAGGGTAAAATAACTTGTTGCCAGCTGAAACAATCACCCATGCAGTAATTATCCAATGGGAGGTTCTTACCTATTTGCTTTGTTAAATCGAGGTTGTGACATTTTTTTGGACACACCCTATTTGAATTTCTCTCTCTCTCTCTCTCTCTCTCTCTCTCTCTCTCTCTCTCTCTATCTATCTATTTTAAAATATTTATTTTTTTGTAGTATTTCACTAGTATTTCCTTCAGGAAGTGCACATCTATTATTATTATTATTATTATTATTATTATTATTATTATTATTATTATTATTATTATTATTATTATAAGTATTATTATTATTAAGTCACAAATGTTATTTTGAGAAAGCAAATAAATTTTTTTGCAAAGCAGTACTAATTATTATTATTATTATTATTATTATTATTATTATTATTACTGGTAATGCTGGTGTGTTTGGTATTAATCGGTAAATGGCGCTAGGCACATAAAGTAGTCAGAGAACAAGAGCAGAAGAAGTGTACTGTTTCTGAAACGCTGCTGCGTTATTACGTCATCATCACGGCGCTGGAGTCTGCTGGCTGGTGTTTGGTCAAGACGTTGGTTAAATGTTTAGATATTTTTAATTAAACCACATATTATGTGATTGGAACATTTATGGCACCGAACAGGACGTACTTTAGCATTGCCTATGCTACATTCGGCATGCTGGTAGGAGCTTCGGCTTTTATAGTTTGGAATGTAGTTTACAGACAGCCGTGGACGGCGGCTATGGGTGGGTTGTCAGGTAAACACTGAGCCTGTGATGGCGAGCTGTGCATACTAATGTTAACATGTCAACCTGTAAAAGTATTGCTGACTTCTCCCTGTGCTAGATATAATCCAGCACCTTAAATCATAGATTATTTCGACTATTTGCACTAACAGTCATTAAATTTAGATGCAACTGGCTCCAGTTGTATCTTCCACGTTGCACAGTTATATAATGCCTTTTCTGTATATTATTAATGAATAAATAATTAATCCTATATATTAGTACCTTTAGTTTTTTTTTTGTAAATACCTTTGTGTTCAGAGTTGTAACATTACAAATTGTGAAAAAGTTAAAGGGCGTGAATATCTGTATAAGGTCCTGCAGTCCCTCATACCTACTGGCAGGCATAAAAGTCAGTTTAGTGTCTGCTCCAGATCAGAGGAAAAAAAAATAAAAATAAAATAAAAATAAATATATATATATATTAGTGTGGTGTGTGTGTGTGTGTTTTCAGGAGTGCTGGCCCTTTGGGTGCTGGTCACAAACATCATGTACGTTCAGGATTACTGGCGCACATGGCTGAAGGGACTCAAGTTCTTCATGATCATCAGTTCACTTTTCTCCATGTTATCTATTGCTGCTTTTGTGACCTTTATGACTCTGGCTATTACACAAGATCAAGGTGAGGTTATTACATGTTATTACATGTTTGTGCATGAGGTATATTATAGGTTAATTAGCTATTTACACAAAAGTTGCTTGGCCAGTGGTCATGTAATTGTCGGATTGTCTGACTATGTAATTGTTGGATTGTTAAACTATGAAAGAACCACAATGTTAAAATGCACAAATCTGACATGTTCTTATCTTCAGCACTGTCAGACACCAAGAGTTTTTATCTATCCTGTGTTTGGAGCTTCCTGGCGCTGAAATGGGCCTTCCTTCTTGGCTTGTATTCTTACCACTACCACCAGGAGTTTGCTGACATCAGCATCCTCAGTGACTTTTGAATAACTACCTTTCTGGAAATGCAACAAGTTTGTTGATGTCTGTTGGTAGCTTTATCTGTTAGTCAGGAGGTAGGTTTAGAAGCATGGCTTGCCAAACAGGAATAAGTGGAACAGTTTTTGTTTCATATTAATGTGACCATTAATACTTATGACTTTTGATATAGTAGGCTGTTCCTCAAACTCCAGAATCCAGCTTAAACTTCAGAGACCGTTCTAAAAGCCTTCCTGCATCTATGCATTAAATTCTGTTTACATTTACCTGCATATAAACACTGCCTGGATTATATCATTATGTTCAGGCCTCAGAGAACTTGTCTGGCATAAACATTGTTTGATCTGCACTGAGCTATTTCTAATTGCTAAACTAGTTTACAATCTTTGTGGATTAATCTTTGTGGATATTATTTTCTTTTATTTAATGTTTTATGCACAAATTGCAATTACTATATTTGTCTGCGTTTAATATTCATTGCTCATGAGCATACATTGAGCAATATTGATTGATAGTATAATTGTAAGTTTTTGACACATGGCAACAAAATGCACTGATCAATTACTGACTCAATCCTCAAATGTCATGTTACTGAAGTTTCTATTTTAGTAGGACATATAAGTCTACATCAGTATTATAATATTTGTTACACAGTGTTACATTTAAACATTATTGAAAATTCATCTAGATTAAATTATTTTTTTGTGAATTGAATTTTCATTTGTGTAACATGGTATAATTACATATATTAATGATTAGCATCTGTTTGTACATGTTGATACAGTCCCATCTGAAAGTATTGGAACAACAAGCCAGTTCTTTTGTTTTAACTGTACCCTGAAGATATTTGTGTTGAATTGTGATCATCTACCAAAAGTACTAAATTCTTAGTTTTTGAACACATCTATATGTAAATGTCTGGAAACAAAAGCTGATATTCTGATCTCATATTGATCTTTTGATCTCAAACCCAACTGTCTTTAGTGTACAGCAAAAACAAAGAAATGGCCTTGCCGTTCCATAATTTTTCAGTATCGTATTTATTATGTTTCTCCAAATATACATATTTTTCCAGACATTTATACTTTGCCTTTTCCTCATAGAACGTTTTCTCATTATAGGTTAGTTGTCTTTGCCTGAGTGGTATTTTATCATTGTTGCTATAATATTATATGAATATTTAGTTCTGGCACTAAATGTTATTTTTTATTATGTATTGGTACACTTTTAAATATGAATTGTTGGTTAACTATTTTATCTCCGGCATGAATTCATCTACATCTGTATTTGTCATGTGATTTTTTTAAATAAAATTTACTTTTTGAAAATCGAAAAGGCTTTAAAAATATGAAAAGTCCATAATCCTGAGAAAATGTTTGAGTTTGCAAGATCACCAGTCCACTTCATTTAAAGAAATGATAATGATTATTTTGATCTTAAAAATGTATTTACACTTCTCACAAAAATTAATTGCCCACTTAAATCGAACATCAGATCTCAAAGAAGGAAATATTCAAGGTGAGAATCTTTATTGATATACATTGTGTAATTTGTTGAGAACAGAATGACATAAGAATGGTCAATGGAAACTGAAATCATTAACCCACTGAGGGCTGGATTCAAAATCACACCAAAATCGAAGTATAAACCTGAAATCAGACTGATCCATCTTGTGTAAATTTCATCACCACAACTCAATGTGCCTCAGTAGTGTGTATGGCCCCCATGTGTCTGTATGCACTCTCGACAATGTCTGGACATGCTCCTGATGAGACGATGGATGGTTCAGGGCATCAGTGAGCTCCTGGAGAGATGCAAGATACATAATGTTCCAGAGGTTCTCGATTGGCTTCAGGTCTGGGGAACATGGGGGGCAGTCACTGGCATCAATGCCTTCATCTTCTAGGAACTGCCTACGCACTCTGACCACATGAGGCCAGGCATTGTCCTTTACCAGGAGGAACCCAGTGCGCCAGCATAACCTCTAACAATGGGTATGTGGATTTCATCCTGCTACCTAACAACAGTCAGAGTACCATTGGCTAGTATTTAGAGGTCTTATCTCCAAGGATATGTCTTCCCAGACCGTCACCACCAAACTAGTCATGCTGGATGATCTGCCGGCAGCAAAACGTTCACCAAGGCATCTCCAGACCCTTTCCCATCTGTTGCATTTGCTCCGTGTGAACATGCACTCATTTGTGAAGAAAACAGGGCACCAATGGCGAACCTGCTAATTGTGGTGTTCTCTTGTGAATGCCTATCGTGCTGCACAGTGCAGAACTTTGAGCACACGCCCCACTAGATGATATCAAGCCCCCATGTGACCTGCATGGAGGATGTTTCTGACAGTTTTGTCATTTTGGTCATTTTGAAGAGCTCTGGCAGTGCTCCTCCTGTTCCTCCTCGCATAAAGAAGCTGATACTGTTCCTGCTGCTGGGTTGTTTCCCCAACTATGGCGCTGTCCAGCTCTCCTCATGTAAAGGCCTGTCTCCTGGCATCTTCTCCATGCTCTTGAGACTGTGCTGGCAGACACAGCAAACCTTCTTGAGATGTGCCATCCTGGAACATATGGACTACCTGTGCAACCTGAATGGGCTGCAGGTACTGCCTAGTGCTACCAGCAGTGACATGGCCACTAGCAAAATGGAAAACTAGAAAAAAATCAGTCAGGAGAGAGAGATGGTCTGGGGTTACCACATGCAAAACCATTCCCTTTCTGGGGGTTGCCATGCTGTTGCTGTTGTCCACCTGTTGCTTTCATTTGCACCAAAGCAGGTAAAATTGATTCACAATCACTTCTGCTTTCTAACTGAACATATTGAAATCCCAGAAGTTTCATTGACTTGGTGTTGTACTGGGATTATTAAGTGTTACCTAAATTTTTTTAAAGCAGTGTATATTTATCAATAAATAAATTGTTCTTATTATTTAAATTAAAAGAATAAAGATATCAATAAAGAGTGCATTGGGTCACTTTATAACAAGGATTACACACAACATCATTTTAAGCTCCACCCCTCATATAACTTTATCAGTAAGATATCAGAGTCAGGGCAGTCCTGATCTCAAAACCATTGAAAGCTTACAACATCTAAATCATATGATCAGACACGGAACATCAGTGAAACAGGTAATAACCTTTTCTTTCTGATTTTTTCCTGACACATGGTGTCTTTGGCTTGCCTTATTACATGAACTGTTAACATGTTAACCAATAAAGTAAAAAGGTTTTAACTTTTTAGTCATTAGTTTCATTTACCTTTGATTCAGAAGTCTCATATACAGTTGACCTATTCTTAACTTTAACCATACACATTTAAATTATGTTCAATTACATGTGATATTTTGTCATATGTATCTGGATCTGCTGTTCTGCCAAATGAATGATGGCTTACTTAATCTTTAACCAACGCTTTTATCATGAAAAAAATCATTTGAACAATTGTAGCTGTATACATAAAACTATGTTTCCAAAAACACAGTTCTTATGTACTGGTCAAACAAATGCTTTCAAGGTCAGATAAGGACCTCAAAAAGCTGCACAAAAGAAAGTTTATCAGCACCCATGTGCTCACACACACACACACACACACACACACACACACACACACACACACACACACACACACACACACACACAC
>JAQQZR010001199.1:0-11787 GCA_030068235.1 Notoglanidium macrostoma | reverse complement strand
GGGCAATTTAGAGTAGCCAGTTGACCTAATCTGCATGTCTTTGGACTGTGGGAGGAAACCGGAGCACCAGGAGGAAAGCCACGCATGCACGGGGAGAACATGCAAACTCCACACAGAAATGGACCCTGGGTGACCCGGGGATCGAACCCAGGACCTTCTTGCTGTGAGGTGACAGTGCTAATCACTGCAGCACCGTGCGGCCCCCCAATTAATCTAAATATGCAAATTAGTTTATGATGTCATGTGGTGACTTCTACCGACTTTTTGAGTTGTTTATACAAAGCACATCTGGAAACCTGATGCTCAACAACTTTACCCAGCGCTGAACTGACCGTGATTTTATAGATTATAGATTATAAATGACAGATTATAGATTACAGATATACCATCCTGTGAGCACACACTGCACCATCTCATAAAACTTTACAATAACCTGATGTATAGATTCTCTACATAGAAAAGAACAAGGTTCTACAACCTTATAGACTTAACACATGTTCATTAAACACACGTGTGCTGCTGAAACTGGTGATAATAATGGTTATTTTTAGTCACCTTGTAAAGTTCATCCTGCTCATCATTACCTGAGAGTCAGAGACGAGGACAAACAGCTCCAACCACACCTTCACATCCACCGGCTGAGCTTGTCATTGAGAAACATTGATTTTGAGCCTCACAGCCTTTTCTAAAAAAAAAATTTCCTGCAGTTTCACAGAATTCATGATCAATATTCACAAGAGCCACAAAACATCTGTAAGGCATCACTGCTCCATGTTCCTCACGGCGTCTGTTGGATGTAATGTGATGCTAAACTGCTAAATGGTGTTCATGAACTAAAAGTTAGATTTCCATCTCATGATCACAGACACTCGACTCCAGTCTGGACTGAGGTTTGGTGAAGTTCAGGAGCTGAATTTCTTTTAAATCTCAGGAAGAGCTTCTTTAGTGCAAATCTTCCAAACTGGTAATTTTTACTGATGTCATGTGACTTTACAAATCCCAAAAATGAATTTCACATGAGTTATTTCTAAATAATATTAGCTAAGAGACTAGCTAAAAGAATGACATGCACAGCATGCTTCTTGATAACTCTTCTTTATCAAATGGATTGCTTCGTTTCTAAAATCTGATTATCTGAGCCATATAATAAAGTCAAAAAATTACAGCTGATTAAAAGTGCTATTAAGTTTTTAATAGTGGGCACTTGTATATTATATATTATTATGTAATTGTTTATTTACATATTTTTGGAGATCTGAAAATATTTTTTCATTTATGAAAATACATTAAATCATTTATTCTATAAAACATGACCTGAGTAAAGATGATGTTGAAAAAATGCCACTTCCCCAGAATGTTCCCTAAAGTCCACTTCAGTGAGTGGTGTAGAGTTTAGAGTTTATGTGAACTCTCTCTCCGGGACTCGCTCGGCCGTTTCTCATCCAGTCTGACATTTCCAAACACAAACCATGTTTAATGCATGTGCCAGAGCTTCATATTGGTGTTTGGGGACCTGCAGCATGAGCAGAATTTAAAGTAGTGATTAGGGTTTTATCTCTCTGTGCTGAATGTAACATGGAGCTGAAGCCGTGTTTAACGTGTTTGTAAACCTTTACACACTGAATAATCTCTACAGGCATTTTATTTCACTCTTACTGAATTGTGAAAGTCAGAATTAAACACAACTCCATATTTCAGCATGTTAAATTTGTGCTGTGGAGCTCATTGACAAATCTGGGACTCATTCTTTTTTTCTGTTGTTTAACAAATAAAAAAATACTATACAGACGCCCGAGAGGGACATTTTATTATCTTGCACACAATTAGATAAAATATGTGCATAAATTATTTTATTTTCAGTAGCAGCTACAGAAATCTAAACTGCAGTCAGGAAATTTAACTATGATGTCACAGTGGTGTAGAGAGTAGCGTCACCTCCTCACAGCTTCAGAGTATTTTCACATGATGTTCTTCCTGTGTCCATGTGGGTTTCCTCTGGGTTCTTCAGTTTCCTCCCTGCTCCCAAATCCATTACAGTGGATGGATGAGCTAAGATAAATTACCCCCTAGGAGTAATGCTGCTCACCTCATAAGTGAAATTTACCAGTCAGGAAGATGTCATTTTCAATCACAGGATGTTCAATAGATGAAGTGGAAAAAAATGGATTTGTTCATTTTTTTGTTTACAGCATGCTGACTAGCTAAATGTAAGATTGATGTAAGCATTCTTCCTTAGAACAGTGAACTGTAGACTCAGATTTAATGAGCAAATATGTCTGTATGTTGACTGAAACCTAATAGAAATAATAATAATAATAACAGTTAAGTTTATTGTGCTTACATTCATTATAGAAGAACAAGGAGTAAAATTCTTTAGCTCTGACTCCTGGCAAATCCAATGAAAACAATAATAAAACCATTAATACTAATAAATGACAGTAAGACGACAATACAAGACAGTATACGAGACAAAATACAAGGAAGGTGCTTAAGTCAATGCAATGTGCAGTCTCAGTCAACAGTGAAGGTGCATATGTGTGAGTGTGATGTGTGTGTATATATGAGTTCCATATGTATATAGGTGTGTGAGGGTGTGTGTGTACACATGAGAATGAGTGTATGTATGTACAGTATGTGTGTATGTACAGTATGTATGTACGTGCAGATGCATGCAAATGTTCATCTATTAAAGAGTGTCATGGCCTGGTGAAAGAAACTGCCCCTGAGCAGGTCTGGGCCTTGAGGGTTCGGTCCCTCTTGCCGGAAGGTAGCAGCTCAAACAGTCTGTTCAGGTGATTTGGGTTTTGCTGAAACATACAACTTTGCGTCATCAGCATAGCGGTGGAAGCTAATACAATGTTTACGAATAATATTACCCAGAGATAGTGTATATTTAAAAGGAAAAAAGGAAAAAGGACCTAAAACAGGAGCCAGACTTCAAACAGAATGCCGATGTTATTTATAGCGAGTGTACTGATGAGGCACAGGTGAGTGCAATCAGACATATAAAACAGAGACGCTGCTCATGATTGGTCATGTGTGATGTGACACGGGATCATAGGAGAGCCAGTTGATTAATAAGAAAGAAAAAACATTTATGTTCAAAGTCAGAATTATGAGTAACTGAGAAATATAATTTGGGTAAACTATGCCTCTCAAGCACATCTTTATTTCCATCTGTGGTTTGAATACTATGTGTAAATTGCTTTAATTTCAGTATAAAGTCCTCACTACACATTTAATTCAGCTGTGAATATGACCCCTGGAGCTAGCAAGGAGAACTACAGATTATTTACATTAACATTTTTTCATTTTACAAGCTACTTATTTATTTATTTTTATAGAAAAACATTTTTCAGTTTATTTGGCTAAAATTGCTGGTTTTGCATCAAATAAATACAGAATAAAATAATTATAAATAGAATCGGTAGTTTTGAAAACTATATGAAGGCAAAAGCATGGGGTAAAAGTAAGGAGCAGAGTTAGTGTTCTGCCCTTCTGTTAAAATATTTCTCCCTCTGCCAGGCTGCGAATAAAACATGTGCGTGTGGGGGGGAATGGGGGTTGTTGGGCAACACACTGGCAGCACACTGTTCATACATCAGTCCCTCTCGAAATATTCAGTTTCAGATATAAATTAGAAATTAAACATTTATTACTCCCTGTGCTTTTTCAGTGCTAAAACACACAGATAAAACATGTATGAGAGAGGGAGAGAGAAAGACATGTCTGACTTTCAGTTTCACTCATTTCCTGTGAGAACAGCGGTCCTGTTAACGCTCTCTCTCTTCACAGAAAACCTTTCTATTCTGAGCGCTTTAACCTGAAGCTCTTTTCCTCTGTGATCCACTCTGAGGTGGATTTGGGTTAATACTTTGATCAGGAGAGAAAAGTGTCTGAAATACTAGAGCTCTTCATCATCAGGGTTATTATAGTGAACTAAAGTTAAATTATTCTTAATCAGTGGCGGTTGGTGGTTATTAAAATAAGGTATCTGTTTATCTATCTATCTATCTATCTATCTATCTATCTATCTATCTATCTATCTATCTATCTATCTATCTATCTATCTATCAATTAATCGATATAGATAGACATAGATAGATAGATAGATAGATAGATAGATAGATAGATAGATAGATAGATAGATAGATAGATATTGTAATCTAATACTAACGACAAACCCAGACAGTCGATGTTACTGTACCAACATGGCTGAAAAGGAGCATTTTTCCCTACCTGACATTTGAATTAAAATATTTGGTGTTATTCTGCCCCCAACATTAGCACTGCCTGCCATTTCTTGCTAAAAGGCAGCTAAGCTGCTAGCTGAAGAAGCAAGTGACAGCTAGCCAGTTGGAATAATAAACAACACATTTCAGAAATGAAAGCAAATAATCAAATAGTACTTTATACTGACAATTTATTTGCAATATTTCTGAATTTTACCACCACTTCATGTACTGATATGTTTAAGTTTGAGATGTCAGTCATGATTTACTGATTGGCAATTAGTTATAAGATTCTAAACAAAAACCACATTGTCAAATAAATGTTAAAATGTTTTTTTCTGTGCAAAAGACACCCACCCATTCATTCCCATTAGAGTGGCACGTTAGGGCAGGATACAAAATGATGTGTTAAAAGCCTTTCCAATGAACATTCATCTTTCTTTAAAATAAAATACCAAGTACACACACACCTCATAGACACTTATAGAGGCACAGGCTTCAATTGGTGTCTGTTAGCTCTGTGTCAGGAGTTTCAGAGGAGATTCTTCCACACACTGTGCTATTCACCAGAAAACAGTTTGAAACTACTAAAATTGGGTAAAGAACTGTCCAACGCATTATTAAACACTGGAAGGATAGCGGGGAACCATCATCTTCGTGGAAGAAATGTGGTTGGAAACAAATCTTGAATGATTGTGATCGGCAATCACTGAAACATTTGGTGAAATCAAATCGTAAAAAATCAGCAGCTGAACTCACTGCTGTGTTCAACAGTGACAGTAAGAGCATTTCCACACGCACAATGCAAAGGCAACTCAAGGGATTAAACTGGGACTAAATCGCTGTGTAGCCTTAATAAACCACTGATCAGTGAGGCTAATTGAAAAAAAAAAGGCTTCAGTTTGCTAGGGAGCATAAAGATTGGATTCTGGAGTACTGGAAGAAGGTCATGTGGTCTGAGGAGTCAAGATTTCCCCTCTTCCAGAGTGATGGGGCATCAGGGTAAGAAGAGAGGTGCATGAAGTGATGCAGCCATCATGCCTAGTTCCTCCCGTACACGCCTGCGGGGGCAGCGCTGTGATCTGGGGTTGTGCAGGTGGACAGGTCGAGGTTCAGCAACGTTATGTGCCCAAAGAATGAGGTCAGCTGACTACCTGAATATACTGATTGACCAGGTTATTCCATCAGGGAATTTCCTCTTCCCTGATGGCACGGGCATATTCCAACATGACAATGCCAGGATTCATCGGGCTCAAATTGTGAAAGAGTGGTTCAGGGACCACGAGACATCATTTCCACACATGGACTGGCCACCACAGAGTCCAGACCTTAACCCCACTGAGAATCTTTGGGATGTGCTGGAGAATTTGTGCAGCGGGCTGACCATCCCATCATGTCTATAAGATCATGGCAAAAAATGAATGCAACTCTGGACATAAATAAATGTTGTGACATTGCAGAAGCTCATCGAAATGATGCCACAGCGAATGCGTGCCGTAATCAAAGCTAAAGGTGGTCCAACAAAATATTAGTGTGTGACTTTTTTTTGACAGGCAGTGTATTATGGGACATGCAGAGAAAGTTCATCATTGCCAACATAGACAATATCCTGAACTACTCACTTGACCTTGAAGCCAATGTCAACTATGTCAAGAAAGTTCTGCAGTGACTGCTTGAGGGTCAGTTCTACATTAAAGCAGAGAAATGTGAATATCATGTTCCGCAGGTAGTCTACATCATAGACTCTGATAGCATAGATATGGACATGAATCAAGTGACTTCCATAACCTCTTGGCCCATTCCTACCACAGTAATGGCCCTTTTCCACTGCATGGTGTCAGCTGGACTTGACTTGACTTGGCTTTTGGTATCAATAATTGATATCCATTACCCCCTCAATGTAGCTGGTTGCCATAGCGATGTTGCACGAAACTACCCTGATGTCATATTCAACACAACAGAAACTCAGAAACGTTTATAATTCTTCTCTCCGTGCATTGAGCTGACAAATACATTCAAATCTTGTTGGCCGATCATAGTGCTGTAGCATGAGGTGGTGTAATGGTGAAGGCATATGGCTTCCAGTTTGAGGAAGCAGATTCAAATCTCTGTTCGGCACATATTACTTGGAGAGTTTAGCTGCAAGTAACTTGTTTAAAATTATCAAGCCTGGACTGGTATTAGGCTTAACCCTGTTAGTAAAACTGTTTTGTAATAAATCAAACACTTTGGTGTGGCATTACTTGAACTTAAGCAGTGTGACAACTGTCTGAAAAAAAGTTAGGTCTTGAGTCGTTTCTTATAATGGCTGTTGCCTTCGCTCTGTAGCTTGCTTTAATTTGCTTACCAAAAACACAGGGAAAAGTGCAGAGTGCATGTACACTCATTGGTTTTACTAACAGGGGTTTAGGCAAAATATCCATACAGGCTGGTTAATTTTAAAAGAGTTACTTGCAGCTAAACTCCCCAAGTAATATGTGCTGAACAGAGATTCCAGGTCACCAGGTTTCAGTTCACCTTGACCCAGATACAAGAACACAAAGGCTGATTCTCTATCTTGCCTATATCTATCTGAAACCACAGAAGGTGAACCTGAGCCAATCCTACCTGCAGCCTACTTTATCCCATACTTGGGAAATAGTTTGAGACATTGCTCAGACTCTGCCTTATTGTGTCCCAGAGAATTGCCCTTCTGACTGCACCTATGTGCCTCCACAACTCAGGGGTAGACTTATCACCTGCTCACTCCTGACCTACCATTGGGCACCCAAGTAACCAGCATACATATTAGTTGCTCAAGTCAAACTAAAGGTGGCCAAGTATGTTAATGAATAATAGCCGGTGTGCTCAATGCAAGGTGCCTCATACTCTGCCTGTAGGAAAACTCATGCCCTTACCCACGCCGCAGTGACCAGGCTCTCACCTAGCCATAGATTTCATCAAAGATCTCCCATGTTCTCCAAGTTACACAGTAATCATAGCTGTCATTTTTGCTTCTAGTCTGAAGTCTCTACGATTCATTCTTCAACTGGGACTCCCCACTGCCTTCCGAACAGCTCAGCTCACCTTCAACCCGTGTGTTTCGCTACTTTGGTATACCCAAAGACATTGTCAGTGATCGTGGCACTCAGTTCATATCAAGGATCTGGTCAAGCTTTGTGGAGAATTTGGGGGTTTCTGTGCATATTGCCTCTGGATAGCTCCCACAGTCAAATGGCAAAGTGGAAAGGACCAACCGGAAAATTGGGTGCTTCATGCAATTGTTTTGTCAAGACAACCAGCAGGAATGGGCTCAATTCTAACCCTGAGCCAAATACAGAAATTTACTTCATCAATTTGCTACACATCTCACCCCATTCTAATTTGTTGTAGGCTACCAACCACCACTGTTTCTGTGGAATGCCTCCCCCATTGATGCACCTGCAGTGCGCAAATGGTTTTAATGCAGTGAACAGGTATGGGAAGCCATGCTAATTCATGGCAAGAATTCCATGCCATGCATAGTGAGAAACCCAGCCTTCATCCTTGGGGCTGAAATAAAACAAGAATCACTCTGAGATTGAGCTCTTTTGGGGGTTCTGTCACATCTGCACTTGCCCGTACTTTGGATTCCAATACCCAGCGGTCTCAGTGGCCTTCAAATATGGCTGGTGAGGACTGCAATTCCTAGCGCCACACACTTCACAGATCCCAGTCACCTGATATTTGATTTTCTGATCATGATTCCCCTCATGTTACAGACTTTAGTTTCACAATTTAAGTTGGAAAGTAAACACTCAGTGTATTTTTGCCTGACTTTACCAAGCCCACTTTACAAACTTTACCAGTTTTGTTTTCATGGTTCTGACCCAAGGTTGTGTTTTTTGGATTTTGCCTTTTGCTTCTTGTTTTGGATTTGTCTGCCTGATTGCCTGAATAAACACTCTTACTGCTTTTATGTCTGTCCAGATTCCCTGACAGGTAAAATTTCATTGCTGGACTTTATTGAAATGTTTGGGGAAGTCAGGCTTCAGGTTTAGTCTTAAAGCAATCACCACTGCTGTTAATTAAAGAAAATGCATATTTGCAGATCTGAAATAAAAGCTACCCTATAATACCCTTTAAAACAGACTGATGCAGGATAAAAATAGTAAAATAATTTTTACTATTTGTAGTGAATAAATTTAAATCTGAATAAATCTAATAGTGAATAAATCTATAGCAAAATTATTTTATGGTTGAGAGAAAAATACACAATAAAAAAACAAATTCCCCCAAAATACAAATTTGTGATTATTTACATCGCTCAATTCATGTAGGTATATAGGGTGGGGCAGAGTTAGGGGTGGGGTCATGGATGGGGTTCATACATTTTCTCAGTACTTCATTTGTATGTAATTTAATTACTTCAGTGTCACAAAGTCACATTTTGAACAGCTTCCATTAGAATAAATACTGAATTAATATTAAAACTACAAAATATAAAGAAAAGTTAAATGTTTATACAAAACGCTTGCACTTCAGTCACTGATTCACTCATTAATAAAGCTGCAGATGTGCATGCTCTATAACACTGAAAGGATGATGGATTTAGAGCTAAAATGAGATAAAATCATCTAACAGTGATTCATGTTATCTGTTTTATTAATCACACCTACTCAAAAACTTACATTTAAGCACATGTGTGAAGAACATGTGTTAAAGGAAGGATATATTATAAACACTGAAGTTGTGTATGTAAATAAACACAGTGTGTGCATCATGGTCATTTATCAGAAACAGCAGCAGCATACAATGCTGAGAGATCTGCATTAATAACATCTCTCTCTCTCTCTCTCTCTGTACATCTCTCTCTCTATTCAGCTCTCTCTCTCTCTCTGTACATGTCTCTCTCTATTCAGCTCTCTCTCTCTCTCTGTACATCTTTCTCTCTATTCAGCTCTCTCTCTCTCTCTCTGTACATCTCTCTCTCTATTCAGCTCTCTCTCTCTCTCTCTCTCTGTACATGTCTCTCTCTATTCAGCTCTCTCTCTCTGTACATCTCTCTCTCTATTCAGCTCTCTCTTGCTCTTCTCTGTTCATCTATCTCTCTTCTACTTTTTTTCCTTTTTCTAATTTCCTCATTTTTCTTTATTTTTAAATATTGAAAGTTTAAATTATAAGTGAATTGTTATATATGAGATGCTGTCTCTTCCACATGGTGTCAGGTGTGTGCCAGAGAGAGGAGCACAGGTGGGGGTGCTGTTAGCTGTAGGTGACCAGGGCAGGTGTGAGAACATCTACTCAGCCCACAATGAACAAAGCAGTTGTAGTGTTTCTTAAAATACAAACTCATCAATGCACTAATCAAATATGGAATTTTGGTGAAAGGGGTCATGACAGTTTCGGCTCTGTATCTTCCCGGAACCCAAGTTTTATTAAACGTGCTTCTGTTCAGTAAAAACAAGACCATAATGAGGGAGTTGGGCTGCTTTGGGAATTTCCCGTGAAATGAAAATGATTCTACTCCACTGGATGTTAATTTCCAGTGGAAAAATGGCCAAGTGCTGAGGGAACACACAGAGAGCTCTGGTGTTTTTCCAGCTTTTTTTTGTCTCTCTTTCTGGTGTCTTTTTCTCTTTTTTGCTCATATCTCTCTCTCTCTCTCTCTCTCTCTTTGATCATGTGTTTCTCTTTACTCTCTTTTTTGTGTCTCTCTCTGATCATATGTCTCTATCTTTCTGTTTGTGTGTGTGTCTCTCTCTCTCTGATAATGTGCCTCTCTTTTTTCCTGTTCATATGTGTGTCTCTCTTTCCCTTCATGTGTGATGGCCGGCTTGATGCTCCACACAGACTTCCATTTATCGCCATTCATCTCAGCACAAAGGCTCCACAGTGCATTAGCATTACCATTAATCCCCACCATCTGCCCCCTCTGCCCCACCTCGCTCTCAACCCCAGGGCACGATTTATATGCTTTTTTCCGGAAAAAGTTTAGCTTATAGCATTAGTACAGATTGACAGATGTAGAAAAAATAATTGAAGCTGACTGAATTGTAGACGATGCAAACTGATCTCCAGCAGCTCCTGAAGCTCACAGCAATGTGTAACGATACAAACTCTTCAACAGTCATCAAATATTCAGCAGGCGTGCTCACTGTACACCTGCTGTAGCATGTCTGATCTCAGAGTCTGATCTGTTACATCACTGGAATAATATTGACCTATACTGACAGGTAGAGGAACACTATCATTTGGGCCCCAAACACACCAGTGCACTTTGGTGGAAAAGAATAAAATGTATTTTGCTTAACCATGCTAGTTGTGCAGCTGTACAGTGCAAAAATGTGTACATCCCATTCTGAAATTAAAATTATGATTAAAGATTAAAGACTAAAATTAGGAACCACACAAAGCACAGAATGGACTGTAAATTGAAGATTATATTCCTATAAATATTCGCAGTGTTGTGTCAATAGCAGCTGGTGACAAAAACACAGCCAAAACAGCAGTCAGTGACATTACCAACAACACAGGGCAAGGTGAAGGTCTCACAATCCACTGTATGAAAAAGACTTCGAGAGCAGAAACATAGACGCCATAACATGGCCTACTCATGATGGTTGCAGCAGAATGAATTCAGTGTTATTTACTTTAATTTAATACTATTTGTTCCAATACTTCTGCTCACCCAACCTTTGGGTGTCATGTTCTAAGGAGTTTAACAGTATAAGTTCTAGATGTTAATAACAGGAAATGAAAGATGAAATTCTGATCCATGGGCTCATGTTCATCCTTTGATCTTAAACCCAAATGTCTTCAGTATAAACAGCAAAAACAACTGGCCTTGCTGATCCAATACTTTTGGAGGAGATTGTAAATGTAAATGTTTTATTCCATTTGTTGCAGAAACAGCCAATAACACCCATATTTCTTTGTAAAAAAAAATACCCATAATGTATATGAATTTATAGCTTCATTTAATGTTGTGGAATGTCCATGACACAAGTTAGTTCCTGTTCCCACTTACATTATTGGAGCTTTAAACAGTCGTTTCCTCACCAGCCTCTCTTTATTCTCGCTCTTAAATGCTGCTTGTTAAACATGTTACTGAGAAACTCCAAAGAAGTGTAATCTCTCTCTCTCTCTCTCTTCTCTCTCTCTCTCTCTCTCTGCCCAGAAGATGTCAGAAAACTTGAAGTTAGCGCTTTACACTGGAGACTCCTTCCATAAATGTGAATAAGCTGTTATTATAGAAAAGATAATATATTAGAACGAGTGCATTAATTATAAATAAACCTGTGATTTGCTGCTGCGCTACTATCAGAGTTGCTGTTATAGAAAATTTATCAACACCTTCTGACCAATCAGAATCCAGAACTCAGCAGCGCTGTGTGATAAAAACAGTTTAACATGCTGCTTTTAATTCATTGTGAACTCTTTTGTCTGATTGGTGCATTTTATTAGCTATTAGGGTGAGGTTTTGCATCTGAGAAAATTAACTCGGCATGTGGTTAACATGGGATCACACACACACACACACACACACACACACACACACACACACACACACACACACACACACACACACACACAC
>JAQQZR010001198.1:0-11787 GCA_030068235.1 Notoglanidium macrostoma | reverse complement strand
ACAATTATGGAAATCAATTGACAAAATAATTGGCAGCCCTAAAATACATTTTAAAATAAAGAATGATATACTACATGCACATGTGCCACATTATAACACTTCACGTGTCTCACATCACCACTCTGGTCTGGAGTGAAATCAGAGCTAATCTTACAGTCACTAAGACACTATCATGGCCTCTTGTGAAAAAATGTGTTCACTGGGGGGAAATTTCACCATTATTTAGTCTTTAAAGCAGAAAAGGGGAACAACATCACAGTACAGTGCAGGTTCTCCCTCCAGCTGAGAAAATGCCATCATCCTCCTCATATTTGGTATTGAGGGAATCCAAAAGTAATGGAAAGTCATCAATTACATGATTTAAATTTTTTGGTAATTACATTAGGTTACTGATTACATATTTCACAGGTAATTAGTAACTGTATCAGAACACATTTTTAAAGTATCCCTCCCAACCCTGCTTGCCATCAGTAACTGTTCACTACTGTCTGTCCCACCCTCACACTGCTTTGTTCTTTTAACTCTGTTCGATTTCCTTCATGACCCCTCGCCTTTCACAATTTCTCACGGTCACTCCTTTTTTCCCCCCCGTGTTCTTGACAGAAAGTAAAGAAAGTACAGTTTAGTTTGTGGTGCATTGACAACAGATAACTTTGCTCTATAAGAAATTAATTATTTAAGAAATAAATTGTAATCTATTATTTTCTATTTCGATAAAAACTATTCTATTCTTTTTCATTTTTTGACGAGTGAAAATCTAATGAAAATTCATCTTCATGCACCCCAATATTTTGATATGCCAATTATCATGAAAAATATCATAAATCAATATGCAAATTAGTCTATGACATCATCCAGGGACTTCTAGCCGATGTTTGAGTATGCGTTCCTACCTTCCTCATAGAAAAAGTTGGCAACAATTGCTCATGCACTGTAGAGTCACTGTCAATTCAGAATTCAAGGCTGATCACTACTATTTATTCCAAGATTATGTGGGCTAAATGAAAGGAGGCTGTGAGTCAGATTTAGACACCTGACATTCATCCATCTAAAACATTCATTCAGTGTATTGTAGAGCATAATTAAACTAGAGTTTAACATAAAAATACTGTTAAGGATTTAGGATTAAGTAAACTAACGTATACTGCAGTAACTTTAGCAGTGAGAAGATGTACCTATATACATGTGAAGATTCTCCATCTTTAAAGTTATTAGGAGGCTCCATAGACACATCACTCTTCATGGAAACACAGCTTGGTGTTGGTGTGTCCGATATCTGTATCTGGGTTTTACTGCAGAAAAGCAAATACATAACATGCAATTATACTCCATCATAAAAGTTATTCCGTTTATTTTACTATTCTTACTAATCCCACCTTCTTTATATAGACACCAACTCAGGTCCACTTGCTCAAACTTGTGATCAGGTATTTACTCACTCCTGTTCCTCATGAAGTCTTATGTATAGTTGCTAGTCAAAGTTTGCAAACCCCATGTAAAATGCACCTGCACCTTTAAGGCTGTTCTGAGACCAAAGAAGGCTCTACCCAGTATTAGTTTGGTGTTCCTACTAAAGTGGCTAGTGGGTGTATAAACAAGTTTATTTATCTAAAAAGGTTCTTTAAAAACTTCAGTCAAAGTACTGTAGCATCACTAAAGCCCAGGTGAAACAGGCTATAATTATACTCATCATTATAGTGTATATAACTTTTCTGTCAGCCGTGACTTTACCAGTCAGGAAATGTTACCTGTGTACAGATGAGGAGCCTCTATCTTTAAAGTTACAAGGAAGATCCATAGACATATCACTCTTCATGGAAACACAGCTGGGTGTTGGTACATCTGAGCTCTTTATCTGGGTTTTGCTGTACAACACAAACCATCCATTCGTGCATTATATAAAATTTAAAAAAAATTCAGGAGTGACTTTATAATTAAATTATATAATTATAATTAAGTTACCAAAAACTAACAATCAAGCATCATTCTGAATGTTACTTTAATAAGACTGACTGAATTTCAGCATGAAGACAAAGATACAAGGGTATTGCAGATTACCACTTCTTTGTGGGCGGGGACAGATTATCCATGTCATCAGGGGTCTCCATTTTAGAACATTAACGGAGAGCCGACAGACACACAGCTGAGTCTTGAAGACTTTGATCGTATCTGCAGGAATGGACTTCACCCCTAAATACAACAAAACAAATGTGAAGTCAAACTAGGAAGATCAAAATTAGAGAACAATTAAATACTTGATTTTTTTTTCCCTCAAACGTTGGTAACATTTGTTGATAACTACTCAATTTGAAGGAATATTAGCTATGGGATACCACTATTCTACTAGCATGTTTTTCCAAGATAACCAATGTGACCGAAGTTAGAGAACAGTAAACATTATAGCATAAAAGAAGCTTACAAATGGATTTTTTTGATGGTTACAGCTTTCAAAAATTAGTAGGAAGTGTAGAGGCCCTTGCTTTGAATGACTTCAGCACATTTGCCCCTGCAGGAAATCACCAATTTCTCTCAGTGCTCTGGTTTAATCTTGTTCCACTCTTTTTCTAGTCTCTTCCAGAGTTATGTAACTGTAGTACGTTTCTTAGCCATAACATTGTCCGCAGTGATTTTTCAGAGGTTCTTGATCGGGTTCATTTCTTTATTTCAATGTCCTCAGCTTCAAGGAGTTCTTTACCCCTTTCTGCAGTGTGACATGGGGCATTATCTTACACAAACATTGCAGACTATTTGGAAGACGCTTGCAGAGAAGGAACCACATTCTGCTGAAGGAGGTTCTGATAAACATTAGCATTCACCTTGCCATGTAACTATACAAGAGGCCCAACTCCAGCTGCAGAAAACATTCCCCAGACCATAATTCTTCCTCCTCCAAATTTAACCAATTTCTTCACACTTTCTGGGTTCAGTTTTTCCCCAGTTTGATGCTGAACATAAGGTTTCCCATCTGACCCAACTAAATTAATCTTCCCCTCATCACTAAAGTGAACTTTGGACAAGTTCTCCTCCGTCTACACAACACGCTCCTCTGCAAGTTTGTCTAAGATTTTGATTCTCTCAGACAGCAAGACACTGAAGAGAGAACCTTGCCCCATTCAACGCTGAGTTGGAGAGCAATTCCATCCGCGGTGTTGAATTGATTCCCCATCGAGAGTCTCAGTATCGTCCTGCTCTCTTGTGAATTTGTCTTGAGTGGATGACCAGCATTCTTTGGGGACATGAATATATTAGAGTCATTGTAAAGTTTAAATATTCTAGAAATCACGCTCTTCTAACGTCACTTGCAGTAGCTGAAAGAATTGTCCCATCAGCCTTCATCTGAACAGCCTGCTGTCGCAGGGTTTCAGTCCCCTTGGAGCGGTTCGGCATCTTTCAAAGTGACTGAGTGCTGCCTGATGAATAGGGTTTGTTAGATAATAAAGGAAAGTAGCACCAGGTGCTTTTCCAAACTTATCATTAAGTTTTTTATTTGTGACATGAAATATTTTTAAATTATGAAATGCACATCAACTTCATCCCTTCTATACATACTAAAATATCTTTAAATTGGGATAAGCAATGACTTTGAAATGTAGGAAAATGTCATTTGTTCTCTGATTTTGATCTCCACTGTATATGAGAACCCCCTATTCCCTGACTACATTACAGCAACTGAATAAATGTACTTGTCAAAAAGGTCTGTTTTAAACATGCATTTCCCTGTTCATTTATCATTCTCTTTTTATCAAAACTTCCAACTGCAACAATTTACTGTATATAAATGCAAATGATTGGTCTGCATCAAGATGGAGAAATATATATATACACACACACACACACACACACACACACACACACACACACACACACACACACACACACTACTGATATACTACATCAGATCTAGCTAGGTTAAGTAGTTAGATTAAATAGGCTGTATAAATTGGTAGCTAGATTATTACCATATTAGCATAAACAAAATCACTACTGGTTGCCTAAGCAGTTATTTAGCTAGCTATTAAATTTAATGACTAGTAATCATTGTGGAATTATGTATTTCATATTGCTTGGAAAAGATCATTGAGTGACAAGCAGCAATTAGTTCCTCCAATTAAATTGATGTTTTTTCAACTTGGAATGGTGTTATGCTTTCAAAATTCTATACTCCAGCGGTGACAACACCTGATGATAAACTAATCCAGTGGTTTAAAACTTTTGATTGCATGAAATCTGGTTAATTGATATGGAAGCAACAAAGATGTACATAATGAATTTATTTTCATAAATAAGTATGGATTGGAATCTTTTTTTTCCCCTTAAGCTAAATAAACTATTTAATAACTTTCTTGGATTAGCTGGAAAATGAATGGCCAGAAAGATGAAAACAGGGTTTTTATTTATTTTAGGAACGTGTGGTTCCTACAGCACAAGACTGCCATAAACATATAATAAGGTTATAGAATATGATGCTTTGATAAAGATTAAACTACCCAACAATATATACCAAATATCTACATCTGTAACATGCAGAAGCAATATTAATTGAAAAACATCAGAGGCCTATACAGCGGTTAAACACTTACAGAGAGCATTTTACTGCACAATCACTTCTGATGTTTTAAGTACATTTTAAAGCACAAAACCCCGAACCCACGTGACCGTCTGTCTAACTTCACAGAGATGTGATTTCAGGTGCTGCTGTATTTACACACGATCTTATAAATTATTTATATTTGAAAATTTAGAATAAATGAGTCTCCCACCTTTACATAAAAATCCCACCTGGGTGCTAAAGAATGTCACCGTTTCTACCTGCTGCTGATGATTTTATGCTTCTCAAAATGGCGTCTAGGCTGAAGAATTGTTCTCACTTTGAATAGCGGCATGCAAAGCAAGTAGATGTGCGTGAAGCACAGGGCGTGGCCTTACACCTGCCCAACAAGGTACTGAGGCGTGGCATTACAAACGCTAAGAGCCAGGGCCTCCATATCACGTGATGAACTTGGCAGAACCGTAGGGCCTGTGCAGAAGAACTTGTGGCAGGTAGTTAGTGATGGTCTGTCTGAAGCGCGTATCAAGTACAGAATAAGGCGTGTCAGATGAAGCCCCGCTTCGATGCGGGTGTCGTTTAGTTGAAAACCACGTGACCGATGACAAACACGCGTCGGTTTGTTTGGTGGCCTCCATTTGAGTGTTTCATCCCAGGTGTCGCTTCATGTATAAATGTGGGCAAATCCCGCAAGTTTTATTGGAGAGTGTATGAGTGTATATGGGACAGAATTTTATTTTCTTAATTTTTTGGCTAAAGTTATGTGTCAGGTTATATCAACATTCATCATGTTTATGTACCTTTTTATTGTGTAAACACAATTCTATTGTGTAGACACCATAAATTCATAGTGTGTGTGTGTGCGCGCGCACGCGTGTTATATTAGATGACGTGGTCACTCACTGTCCCTCACCTGGTAGCAGGTGTGTGTGTGTGTGTGTGCGCGTGTGTGCGTGCGTGCGTGCGTGTGCGCGTGCGTGTGCGCGTGTGCGTGTGTTTGCGCGTGCGTGTGTTTGTGTGTGCTAGTGTGCAGCTCCTTGTGTTCCCGTAGTACGTGGGGTAGTTTGTCGGGGTCTGAGAGGCAGTTAAAATGGGGGATGATGTTCATTTTGGTGAATAGTTTGTATGTGATTATATTTAGTTAATTCAGTGAGGAAGTGAAACCCTGTGTCTGTTTAATTTAGCATGTACTGTGTGTACTCTCTTATCCCAGGGCAGCCAGGATCGTCTGTGTCGGCCCGCCTCGATGGCCAAGAGAAGTTGCTGGGTCTGTACTTCATCATGGAGTTTCTCAGTTTTGGATCAGTTACTGTGCTCAAATAATCTGCCACGGTGTACTGTCTGTTAAGGGCCAGATAACTCTTCATTTTACTTTGGAGTTTAGTATGATTTTCAGATACTGTAGTTCAAATAGTTTTGAGTAACTGATTCTGATTCTGATTGGGTTTGCAAATTTCTTCTGTTTTTCAGGTTTTAGTGTGTGTTAGTGTGTGTTAGTGTGTGTTAGTGTGTGTTAGTGTGTGTTAGTGTGTGTTAGTGTGTGTTAGTGTGTGTTAGTGGAGTGGTAGAGCAGTGCCTCAGAACCAGTTGGATGAGGGGACGGGTGTTTTTGCTCAGCTCTTGATATTGCAGAGCTTTATAATGACGAGTAAGGGTCGCTCTCTTTTAAGTGATATTGCCCTCTTTTGTATTTTTATAATTAATGGATATTTGCCTAATTCTGCCCTGCATGCATTGTTCGTGGCATTTCTGTGCACCTTTAAGATCATTTTGCAGAGCTCCACATGTAGGATCTGGATTGGATGTTTGTCCCATCGTCAAATTGATGATGTGTAAGTGAGCCCCACACGTCACTGCCGTACAGGGCAATTGATTCAATCACTGATTCAACTATTTTGAGCTAAATTTTAATTGGAATAAAAAAAAAACTGTTTGTCATTTTATGGTGTAGAAAGCTTTATGTGCTAACTTATAAGTTTATAATTTATACATTTTTCTCAAATGAAGAAGCCAGTGGCCAGGAAGATCCCCAAGATGACAGGAAGGAACCTTGCGAAGAACCAGACTCAAACGGGAACCCATCCTCATCAGGATGACACCGGGAAGTGCGATTACAAATAACTCACTTCTACAGCTGTATATTCTATGGTCAAAACGTACAACTGTACTATACTTTACTATAGTTTTAACGTGAAGTCTGTTTTGTTGAAGTTATCAACTGTTCCCTGACTTGAATGCAAAACTGTTTGTGTCAGCTGAAGTCCTAATGTTATCATGGCAAATGTAGGAGTATGCCATTGTAGCAAAACCACTTGTACCAACAGCAGTCCAAAGCATATTCATGGTTTCGAAGTGTATGTTTAGACGTTCCATATGGGGCTTTCCTCAGCAGCAACCAGTGGTTTATAAGTGATGGGAACTCCAACCAGAAGAAGAACATCAGGATTGATCAGGCCGTCTGGAGAGCAGAAGGAGTCAGGATCATCGATATCGCAGAAGTAACATTTGTATCATGATCAATCAAATATTGATTCACACCTTATGTGTGCATCTAGGGCTAGAATAGTAATCTGATCACGTTTTTCATATTTTATAAACGTAATATTCATAAGCCAGTGCACATTTAAAAAAAAGAACGTGTCCCAGCAATGAAACCAGTTTCCAAAAAGAGCAATGGGTCTGTAGGAAGATGAGTCTGAATCATCTTTATCTTTTTTCAAAATTTTAATATGTTTGCAAGGTAAAGAGATTAAGGCATTTTCTTATTTTTCTTTAAACATTCTTAACAAAAGGGGAGCTATTTGATCAGAGATCTCATAGAACTCCATGCAAAAACTGTCAGGTCCAGCTTCTTCCCCATTGGGAAAGCCATTAATGGCTGTAAACACTTCTAATGTTCCATCAGCACTTAATACATTTTTTGGAGCTTCAGGGGAAGAAAATTTGTAATAGTTGCTGAATCTACTGTGCTCTTAGAGGTATACAGCTCTTGGTAAAAACTCTATGAATCACTTGTTCATCACTGCAGGTTTAGTATCTGAACTAGTATCTACCAGTATACAAAATCTGACAGCTGACAGTCTAACTGCTTCTGCCTAACCTTAAGTAAGAGAATGTTTATCTGACTAGAAAGCATGCTGTTATATTCATATTTTAATTTCGTGATCCTAATGAGGGTAGAGTGAGAAAGTCTAAATTTCTGCTCCAGAGCTAAAAGCTGCACTTCAATCTCAAATAGATTTTTTCATTCTTTTTACTAGTAAGATATTCAGGTATGCAGATACAATACTCTTAACATTTTTCCTTAAATTGCAATTTATTTAACTTGGGATTAAACTGCCAGCTACATGTACCTTTTCAACCCTGAAATCAACTGATACGGCAACTGGGCAATGATCACATATTAAGTTATTATGATATCTAGAAAAAGAGATCATTATTGTTAACTTTGAATCTGTTAAAAATAATCAGTCTTTGAGTATGACTTATGGACAGATGAGAGAGAATGAGTAATCCTGTTCATTAGGGTGCTGAAGTCTCCAGATATAAATTACATTTTTTGAATGAATGAGATTATTTATTGTGTTTAGTCTAGTGGTAGAATTACAGGGATTAATGGGCCGTTACAATCGATAATGTATCAGTTTTAAAAATGGCCATTGCAATTTAAAAAAAAGACAACAATAACAAAGAAATAAAGCAAAATAAGATTTTGGCAATCCTGTTGCTGCTGGTTCGGAGACTCAAGGTTATTATTATTATTTTTTTTTTTGTTAAATTCTTTTTTCCTAAACTCTACAGTCAGGCTTACAGCAAACAAATCAGATGTCTCCTGGTGACAACTCTGTATCAGGTCACAATAGCCACAATATCCTTCCCTGATTTGTCATGCTCCTGTCACGTGACCCTTTTCTGCAAGAAAACAAACTGCATCAGCCTCAACTCCCAGTGTTGAACACAGCATGGATATCAAATTACAAGCATTGCTGACCTTGTTGTCTTCGCCAGCAGCTGTTGTGCAGTAAAATTCTGCATTCTATAACGCTACCACTACCATGTGCAGGAGATGAGCTATTATTCAAGGCATCTGCAACTAGGCAACCAACTGCAGAGTAGTCAGTCTGTTTCCTGCACATGCCGCATGTGCTTGAACAGTCATGTGATATTTTATTTATGGCTTGGTGGGCAGTGCTAGCTCAGTGGTTAAGATGTTGGACTAATGATTGGAAGGTTATGAATTCAAATCCCAGCACTGTCAAGCTATGGCTGATGGGCCCTTGAGCAAGGCCCTCAACTTCTCAGCTGTATAACTGAGATATATGTAAGTCACTCTGGATAAGGGCGTCTGCCAAATGATGTAAATGATATGTTAGTATGGGTGTAAATTATTTCTAATATGGAGATAAAACGCTAATCTGGACGGAGATGTTTTTCATTTTAAAACATAATGTGCACATAGCCATGAAGGCTCCATTTAGCATGAGCTGCTTGTAACCATGATGAATGTAGTTAACTGGAGGCTAGCTTTAAAAGGTAGTCCGCTATGGTCCTGGCCCACCACTAGAGGGAGACAGAGCTGCCTTACTGTTCCACCTGAGACTGGTCTGTTTAAGGGCTGCTTACAAGTTGCTCAAACACTCAGTTTTGGGTTCACAGTGTGAGGGCAAGTCTAAGGTGACACTGGCATTTTAAGAATAAGAACTGCGCTCTAGCCTTTCCTCTGTGCCAGGCTGGTCTTGCCTTGTCAACCTAGCCAGCTTCCTGTGCCCTTGGGTTCCTTTTCTTGGAATGAAAATAAAAGAAAGTAAGAAACCCTTTTGTTTCCTGGTTAGTTCTCTGTAGTGAGCAGTCTGAAGTTTCTCCCCTGATGGTCCTCAGTTTGTGTTTAGTTTCTTAACAGTTTAATCTAAACTATTGACTACTCTGTCTCCTTTTGTGTCCCTACCCTTTTCCTTAAAAAACTTCACTTCCTTTTTCTTTAAAGCCACACCCACTCACTCTGTCACACTGAAACACACACCCAATCAGCAAGTCCATTTTAGAGAAAACGAAACTCAGAAAATCTCAGTGGTGTGTACACACACACTCTCTCTCTCTGTCTCTCAGTGTGTGAGTGCAGGAAAATGGCAGAGGCCAGTATTTCAGTAGATCAGGATCAGTTCACCTGTCCAATCTGTCTGGAGCTCCTGAAGGATCCAATAATTACTCCTTGTGGTCACAGTTATTGTAAGGTGTGTATTAATAGCTTCTGGGATGAAGAAGATCAGAGGACGGTCTACAGCTGCCCCCAGTGTAGAGAGACTTTCACTCCAAGGCCTGTTCTATGCAGGAACAACATGCTGGCTGAAGTGGTGGAGAAACTGAAGAAGACTGAACTCCAAGCTGCTTCTCCTGCTCACAGTTATACTGGACCTGGAGATGTGGAGTGTGATTCCTGCATTGGGAGAAAGCTTAAAGCTGTCAATTCCTGTCTGGTGTGTCTGGCCTCCTATTGTGAAGATCATCTTAAACCTCACTATCAGTCTCCTGCCTTTAAGAAGCACAAGTTAGTTGAAGCCTGTGCAGAGCTCCAAGAGAAGATCTGCTCTCAGCACGACAAACTGCTCGAGATCTACTGTCGTACTGACCAAAGCGTGATCTGTTACTTGTGTACGATGGATGAACACAGAGGCCATGATACAGTTTCAACTAAAGCAGAAAGAACTCAAAAACAGGTGAGAACTGAATGTCATTATTCATTTCCAAGTAAATGCATAAAAATAATTCAATTTCATTTTGTTAAAGAAGTGTTAAACAGCACAGATCAGAGAGTTTACCAATCACCACAAATACCAATAACAGTCAACAAGCTTCTTACAGCATTACAGCCAAAGTGCACACATGACTGTGTTAATGCCAACTAAAGTGACTTTTAGGGATTAGTTTATCAGACAAAGCAATAGCAATGCAAATAACAATAAAGTGAGCACAGGAGGAGAGAGATTCTAGCGGGTTGTATTTTCTACGAAGCCAGATGTTTGTGTTACATGGTCACTATTCACAGCATGGTGTCCAAGAAGGTGAAGAAGCACAAACCTTGAACTTTACCACTCATGCTTTAATAGTTTACAGCTCAATTCAGTCTGCAGTTCATGCACAAATACATCACATTAGCAAGTGTAAATGCTAAGGTTTTATATTCCAAGTGTGCAGGCTCCCTATGTAACTTCATATAAAATTATTAATTAATTTATCCAATAAATATTCTCTTCGTTGTTTCCTAAAGTAATCATCTTATTGTTCAAAAATATTTTGACAGAGGTGTAAAGAATTATTATTATTTTTATCATCAACCTATTTATTTTATTAGGATGGAATTTTAATACAAATTACATTTTTAAAAACAGAAGTCACTGAATATCAAATGAAATGAAAATTTATTGCAGACAGACAGAGAGGCATATATTTGCTTCAGACCCTTGGTATTTAAAGGAATATAACTCTAGTCAGTTCATCCATTGTAAGGATATCAAATGAAGAAAACAGCGAACGAAAAAAATCTACATCTGATGCACTGATTGCAGTGTATCAGTGGGGAAAAATGAATATTGCTCAATTATGTTCATGTTTCTGTAACAAAAATAAAAAATCTGCCAGCCTCCAATTCCACACAAAACCAACTCAATATGCAAAAGTCCAGAAAAAATCTGAAACCAGATGCTCATTCACTTTGTGGATTTAATTTATTTTAGTTAGTTTTAGAGGCAATTTGTCTAGTTTTCATATAGTTTAATTAAAAAAATATATATTGGTCTCAGAATGAGCTAATGGAGGAGCAGATGAAATCCCAGCAGAGGATCCAGGAGAAGCAGAAGAAGGTGCAGGAGCTGAAACAGTCTGTGGACATTATTAAGGTGAGGAGTTCCAAAACACACACACACACGCACGCACGCACGCACGCACACACACACACACACACACACACACACACACAAACAGACAGACACAGAAAGAGAGATTATCTTTATAAAGAGTCTCCTTTAGATCTCCGTCTTGTGTGTGTGTGTGTGTGTGTGTGTGTGTGTGTGTGTGTGTGTGTGTGTGTGTTCACAGATGCGTTCACAGGCAGCAGTAGATGAAAGTGAGAGGATCTTTACTGAGCTGATCAGCTCCATGGAGAAAAGACGCTCGGAGGTGACGGAGCTGATCCGAGCTCAGGAGAAAGCTGAACTGAGTCGAGCTGAACGACTCCTGAAGCAACT